>OLKM01003818.1:0-19382 GCA_900291075.1 Melanogrammus aeglefinus | reverse complement strand
CGCACATCCTAACGATAAACAATCCCTTTGCGTGACCTTCCAATGACCAAATTCCGGAGTTTTGAGAGAAACCGAGAACATCAGAGCAAGCCGGGTCGAACGATTGACAAGCGTGATGAAGACCCAGTGGAGGAACCGGAACGGCGACCTCCCATAGCAGCGTACATGGACGGCGCAAAAGACGACAGCGAGATAAGATGTGCTTTCAAGTGCGGGAACCAAGGGGCACCGGAGCCGAGAAGCCGTGTCGACGAGAAGACGTGGTGTAGTGTTTGCAAAAAGTGGACACACACAGGGACGCGACATGCAGACGAAAAGACAAAGACAGAGAACGAAGGGACGGCGTGAGCAAAGTGTCGAGAATGCTGAGGTAAAGGAGGACTTCCCGCGTTTAAGATGGCGGACGGACGGGCCAGTGACCAGCAGCAGCCGGCGCGCACCATCCAGGAGGGGCCTGATGGTGTGACACGGGCCCACATCCCACGTCATCAACGACATCGCATTGTTCACAAGTTCACAGCACCTTCAGCCAGGAGACTCACAGCGTCGAAGTTGGGCTGATGGCGACCAGATGCAGCGGCGTCGCTCAGTGGAGAGGCAGGCAGTGGTTACCCTCAATCGACAGCAGTGGACGGCGGTGCAATGCAAAACTGTTGGATGCTCTGTATGTGCCGGGTCGTACCCTCCGCAGAACATTTTCTCGGCCTGAAGGCAGCAACCACGAATGGGTCCGGAGCGAGCCGTTCTCAAACCGAAGAACAAATGATGTCTTGAATACCAGGTTATGGCTACCAGGTTGACATTCCATGTGTTTGGCAGGTTGTACTACCTGCAACACTGAGATTCGGAGTCAACTGATGATAGTGTAATGCAACCCACGAATCCAAGCATGGCATGAGATACTAGGCCACGTAATTAATGATGATGTGCTTTAGGTTTACATGATGTTGTTTATGGTATGCCAGATCAAGGGGAAAAATGAGTAAGCCTGAGCAAGAGTGTGAGTGTGTATTCAAGGAAGTTTACACCAAACTAGAAATATAGGAACCCCGATGCCCAGAGCAAAGGCCTCCTTTACAAATGATACACACAGACCTTGCAGGTCCAATAGCCACTGAGTCATTAGATGGGTACAAATATGCACTGTCTTTTACCGATGATTACTCAAATGCAGTATTTGTTTACTTTCTAAAGAAAAAGCGTGACGCAGTGCAGGCAACTGAACAAATCCCTTGCAGATGTATCCCCTTATGGGAAGGATGAAGTGTATGCGATCTGATAATGGGAACTGAGTTCACAGGTGGGGTGATTTCCAGGCGCTGCTAAGGAAAAGCAAAATTAGGCATGAGAGACGACAGCTCCCGTACTCACCCGGCACCAAAATGAACAGCAGAACGTGGGTGGCGTACTACTTTCGAAGATGGGCAGGTGCTATGCCTAATTGAAAGTGAGTTACCAAACAATTCTTTTGGCACTACGCAGTACAAACAGCAGCAACGGTACGCAACAGATGCTGGAAAAAGCGCACAGGCTGACTCTACGAGATGTTGACAAACAAAAAGCCCAATGTGTCCAGAATGCAACGATTCGGGTCTGTTCTGCTACAATTATAAGCAGGAAAAGGGAAAGCCTTGACCTCCAGGTGTGATCAGGGGCATTTTGTGGGGTACGATAATAAATAGCAGCGGTATTTGGTGATCAACAAACATAAGTCCAGCGTAAAGTCCTGGTGTATCACCCTATACACAAACAAAGTGCAAAGAACGCAGTTGTGCTGGGTTGAAAAGTGAGCAAAAACAGCCTGCAGAAAAACAACACAGACAGTATGAGCCAGATCTAAATGAGTGACAGTTTGGGGCACAGAGTTCCAGGACTAGAAAAAACGACTAGAGGGACGCAGCGGGGGTCAACAGGGAGTGCAGAAGAAGGACTCTAGCAGCAAAACTGAACCCGGGAAGAGTCCACATTGCGATAGTCCAGAGGGCAGGCAGAATGAGTCTACTGAGCATAATGAAACTGGAAGTGTTACAGAAGCGTCGATCCTGAGAGTAGCGGTTATCCAGACAAGAGAAAGGGAGGGCACCAAATTACCTAGGCGACTTTCGCGTGACAGAAGACAGTAGATAGTGACGGTGGATGCAGAGTGTCAGAAGTAGACTACTGCTGCAGAGCAGTTTGTGGCATTCCGCAAAACTGATGGTGAAGCAATGCAGTCAGACACAATCAGAAGAATGGAGAAAAGCAAATGAATGAGGGGAAATCCAGTCTCTAAATGAGAATAAAACCTGTTCCCCGAACAAGACTACCCGTGGGCAAGAAACCAGTGGGGGGGTAGGTGGGGTTTTACGCAAGTCAAGTCTGGTGTAGAATGGGAATGACCAGTACAAGGCTCGATTTGTCGCCAAAGGGCTACAGCCAGAAAATGGGTGAGACTATGGGCAGACGTTTTCACCTTCAGCAAGACCTAACCAGTGTTAGAATTGTACTACAGAAGGCAGTGCAGGGAAAATTACTGGTCCACCACCAAATGACGTGAAAACCGCGTTCTTACACGGGCCCCCATTTCATCCACCGAGTCTCACAATCAATCCACCAGAGGGCTATGAAGAAAAAGAGGGTGTACGTCTATAGGCTAGAGAAATTCGCTTTTATGGTCTCAAAACAGTCTGGAAGAACACCTGGAACAATGGGTTTTACATGATTGCTTAAACTGAAAATGGTTTCACACAAAAACCAAGCTGACAACTGTGTTTATTCCCAATAGTCTTAAAAGAAGGAAATGGATCATAATTGTGTGGGTCGATGAACTTGAATCATCGCTGCCCCAAAGGCGATGATTGAAGGAAAAGACTGAAAAAGGTGAGGGATGCTTGCAGAAGCAATTCAAGATGAGAGAGATTTGGGCAACTCAAACATTTTTTTTGGTATTTGATTTTGATTTTTGTCTGATGATGATGCATTAAGATGGTCACAAGAGTTCCCGCTTTTTCTTAATGAAGACTAATTGAAAGAAAAAAAAAGAACGTTCCAAGGCCGAACGGCGCAGTACAATACTCCTTAGAGCGATTTTCCTTTAGATCGCCTCTTCCCTCCCCCCTCAGCCAGAATGCTGCGTAGGTGGCGGCCGGACGGCGTGTAGCCATATCCTCGTGGTTCACCTGCTTCTAAGAAGCGGCGTCCCTCTATCTCTGTCGTGGGCGGGCTGGAGACTCGTTACACGAGCCCTTGATTACGGACGTTTGTGGCTAGTTTCCTAGCTTCCCACGTTATCCCTCTACCTCCCTTCTACAGTCTGTGGAAGGTGAGAAGACGGGTCTGCGTGCCTGTGGCTGCAAGCCAGCGGGCAACGCAGCGGTCATGAGGTGCTACGTCCAGTTGGCTGTTCGGCGGACACGAGCATGGTCGTCTAGACGGCTCGCTGTTTGTACAGCGAGTTGGCTCTGTGTGACGTCTAACACACGGTCGCTGAGCCTCCTCTGGCCTTTCATGGGATGCCGCCCCCTTGGTTCACACACACAGACAGTGTGGGAGCCGGTAGGGCCGAGGAGTACGGGTTTGTTCCCTGGACAGCGTTCCTCAGCTTGTCGGCTCGCCCTCTCTCCGAACGCTATGCGTGTTGCTAGAGCGCGGTGCGTTCCTAGACATCATGGTTGGACAGCACGTTGAGATGGGGTCATACCATACAGTTCAAGCGCCGTCCCCCACCCTTTGTGGGGTTGGTGGAGACCAGGCTACGGGACCCAGTGGCAAGCACGGCTCTGGCAGTAGAGGTGGCCCGTCCTTTTGGAGAAGGGGGCCGTCATGTCGTCCCCCCCCCCCCCCACGAGTCACGTCGGGGGTTTTACTCCCGCTACTTCCTGATTTCCAAGAAGTCAGGGGAGATGAGACCTATTCTGGATCTTCGCGGTGCTCAACAAATTCGTTGCCTGCTGGCAGGAAATTCAGAATGCTCACTGTTCAGAGCGTTTTGCTCGCGATGTGTGAGGGCGGGCGACTGGGTTTCACATCCTGGATCTCAAGGATGCTTACTTTCCACGTCCACGTTCGGCAGGCGCCACACGAAGTTTCTCCCGTTTTGCCTTTATGGGGGTGGCGTACGAGTACCAGTGCCTGCCATTCGGCTACTCCCTGGCCCCGCGCACCTTCTCGAAGTGTGTGGAGACGGCGTTGGGACCGCTCAGGCTTCAGGGAAAGAGGGTTCTCTTCTAACCTCGACGACCTACTTAATTCTGAGGCGACTCAGAGGAAGGCTGCGAGAAGGGACACCATGACGGTGATAAACCATCTCTCTTTCCTGGGGTTTGCCATTAACTGGGAGAAGAGCTTCCCGCTCCCCGGCCAGCAGATAGTCTACCTGGGGCTTTGCCTGGACTCAGCCGCCATGACACCGAGGCTTTCGCCTTCTCGGCGAGACGCCATCCTGTTGGCACTCTCCCGCTTTCGCGTTCTCAGAAACGTGACCGCGTTTGGGGCTGATGGCAGCCGCCCATTCTGTGGTACCCCTGGGTCTGCTCTTTATGCGCAAGATCCAGCGGTGGTTTGCTCGCCAACGGTTTGACCCCGTCGACCACAGGTTCAGGGTGCTCCTCCTACCCCCGTTCAGTTTGCCAGATTTGGGATATTGGGGACCCCCCCGCCCTTCTCAGGGGTGTTCCCTGGGCAGAGTGACGTCCTAACGTTGTGGTCTTCACGGACGCCTCATTGACGGGTTGGGGGAGGAACGTGCCTCTCTCACTCTGGTGGGAGGCGAGTTGGCGCACGCCCCCTACAGTCCACATAAATGTGCTGGAACTCGTTCGCTGTGAGGAAAGTGCTCTTGCCATTCTCTTTCACCGTGGTGCGTCAGCCGATCACGATCATTGATCGGCGGGACAGACAGGAGTGCGCTCCTCTGCTCTCCACCAAAAAGGCGGTTCGAGCTCTGGTTTGGCTCATCAGTATCTCCTCAGTCTGAGGCCCTGCATATCGCCGGCGCACAGAACTTGGGGGCGGACCTCATGTCTCGCGGCGTCCCGCCGCGACGAGTGGCGGTTACATCCCGACATTGTCAGACTGATCTGGCAGAGGTTCGGGACGGCTCAGGTGGACCTGTTCGCGTGCAGGGAGAACACTAGGGATGCAACGGTACAGTTTTCCCACGGTTCGGTATGCATCACGGTTTTTGGGCTACGATAACGATACGGTTTCGATAATTTTATATACAACTACTCAGACGACTAGCAAAGGCAATATTGCAATGTAAAAATAATTAAAAGCAGGCAACAGATATAATCGAACCACAAACTTTATTAAAAAACAGTGATCAGATCAAAATTAAACAGCAAACATAAAACCACACAAATTAAATATTAAGTTAAGTACTAAACACTACAAATACAATTAAATGTAAACATGACAAAACCCCGTCCTGACATACAGCGATGCGACAGCGATGCGACAGCGACGCGAGCGAGCGTGTTGTTCTAAGTGATTAGAATGTGTACTTTTCAATGAGCCTGTCCTGACATTTCGCGGCGGTGTCCCGCCCCTAAAAACTTCTTATTGGTTGATAAGTACACGCTGCTTCCTGTTGAATGTGTTTACATCCCTCGATGATTTGATTGGTTTGGATTCTTAACCAATAAAATACACTCGCGACAAAAATCGTCACGCTCATGCGCACTATCAGGATACCCTCGCGCGAGTTTTCGTCGCCGTTTCACTCGCTGCTGCTGTATGTCAGGACGAGGTGTAAGAGCCAATCAGAAGGTTCCAGGAGGCCAGCCAGCGCTCCTCAGCGTTAAAGGAAACGTACCGAAAATACCGTTGTTTGCCGTTGTGCATTGAACCGAACAGGGCGTATTGAACGGTTCGGTAAAATACCGAATATTGTTGCATCCCTAGAGAACACACACTGCAGGTTGTGGTTCTCTCTCAACCCTCGGGATCTTCCTCGGTTGGGGGTGGATGCGTTGGCACACACCTTGGCCTCGGGTTCTCTTGTATGCGTTTCCTCCGCTCCAGCTGATCCTTCCTCTTCTGGAACGGGTCAGACAGGAGAGATTGTCCCTGATTATTAGTGGCTCCGGAGAACCGTTTCAGCTCTGTTGGTTTCCAGAGCTGGCGGCGCCTCTCACGGACGGCGCCGTGGCCGGTAGCCGTTCAGCGCCGGATGCGCGCTTTCGCAGGCCCATGGGCACGGTGCACCACCCGCGCCGATGTATCGGAACGGCTGCTGGTCTGGCTCCTGAGAGGTTGATCTCTGCAGGGCAAAGGTTTGCCTGAAGCGGTTATCAAACACTATCCAGGGTGTGCTCGTGCGCCTTCTACTTCTTTCCCTCTATGCGGTGAAGTTGGTGCGCTTTCTCTGATTGGTGGTGACAGGAACCACGCTGTTCCATCCCATTGCGAGGTGGGAAGCCGTGCTTGCTTTTCTGCAGCACTTATTGGAGAAGGGTTTTGGCCTTTTCCACTATCAAGGTCTATGCGGCAGCTGTTTCAGCTGGCCATGCGGGCTGTGATGGTGGACCGATCTTCAGCCATCCACTAGTCAAGAGGTTCTTGCGTGGGGCTAGACGGGTTAGGCCTGTTTCTCGCGCGTGCTTACACCACGCTGGGACCTCCCCATCGTGTTGCGCGGGTTGTCCAGGGCCCCTTTCGAGCCTCTGTCTCAGGCCCCTTTGGATGCCCTGTCCTTTAAGACGGCGCTCTTATTTGGCTTTGGTTTCTGCCAAGCGGGCCTGTGAGCTGACCGCTCTGTTCTGTCAAGCCCGAGCTGCTTGTTGCTTAACGAGGACAGCTCCTTTGCGCTGCTCAGACCTAATCCTGCGTTCCTCCCTAAGAACATTAATAGTTCTTTCCGGTCGAGAGATATTATGCTTAAGGCTTTTCACCCCCCCGCCTCATTCTAGTGAGGCGGAGGCGGAGTTGCATCTCCTGTGCCCGGTGCGGGCGCTGGCTATGTATGTGAAACGCTCGGCCGCGTTCCGCTCCACAACAGCAGTTGTTTGTGTGTTATAGCGACGCTAGCAGGGGGCCGCGCTCTCTCTAAACAGCGGTTTTCTCGCTGGATATGTGAAGGTGTTTGCTTAGCCTATGCTCGACAGGACTTAGCGCCACCATTGGGCGTTAGAGCTCACTCGACACGGGGCGTATACCAAACATGGAAAACACTTTGTCAAACACTGGGATAACTGTGTTAGCTGAAGTAGACCTTATTATCTTAACTATAGGGTAGCGTGAGTACTCGTCTATAATAACTAAGAGATACTCTCCCGTAGGGAGGGGGCCATAGAAATCCGCAGTGATATTAAGCCAAGGGGCTTCTGGTAGATCTGACATTCTCAGGGGCTCTGACTGGGCTATGGGTGTGTTTGCTTGACATGCTAAACAGTTCTTTACAGTTTGTTCTGCTTTCTGATCGATGTCGGGGAACCATACCTTTGACCTGAGAAGTGTCTTTGTTTTAACAATGCCCTGATGTCCTTAATGGGCTAACTGTAACACTCTGTGTTCAAGGGATGTTGGGATGATGATCCTCGTGCCTCTGAGGACGATGTCGTTGCTGGGCAGCATGCTCAGCTCTTCGCTGACTCGGATGAATTTCTTCAGAGTAGCAGTATGCTGTGTGTTGTCGGTGATCCTGTGCCACGCGTTGTGTCTGATGTAGGAAGTGACCTCCTGTAATATCGGGTCCTTGAGTGTTTCTTCTCTGATCTCGGCGAGGGTCATTGCTTTGGGTGTAGCATGGTGGGCGATGAAGTTGACATATTCTTCTGCTACCTTCCCTGCTCTTGTAGATTCTCCTGTTGGTGTCTTGATGGGGTGACGTGACATGTATTCGGCGGGGTTCTCTGCACCTTTCCAGTACTCCACGTGAAAGTTGTAGGGCTGGAGTCTCGGTCCCCATCTCTCGATTCGCCAGTGGTTTTGATTTGGGGTTATATCAGATCACTTCAAGGGCTTTGTGGTCTGTGACCAAGGTGAAGGGGTTTCCGTAGATATATAAGTGGAAATGTTCACAATTCCACACGATGGCCAGTGCTTCCCATTCGGTCTGTGAGTAGCGTCTTTCCACGTCACTCAGAGCACGGCTGGCATATGCTATGGTGTGCCTCTCCCCTTTTCTGTCAGATTGATAAAGAATGGCGCCTAGGCCGACTGGGCTGGCAACTACGATCAGCTCTGTGTCCTTAGCTGGATCGAAGTACGCCATGACTGTGTCACTGGTGAGGCTGTCTTTGATTGTCTGTAGCGCAGCAGCGTGCTCCGGGCCCCAGCTCCATTGTGTGTCTTTTTTGGTGAGCTCGCGTAGTGGAGTGGAGATGGTGACAAAGTCTGGTATGAACCGTGCACAGTAGTTTGCCATGCCGACTAGGCTTCTGACCTCTGTCGGGTCCTGTGGGTCGCTGGCTTGCTTGATGGCGGCGACCTTTTTGGGGTCAGCTGAGATTCCGTCTGCTGAAAAGATGAACCCAGAGAATTCAAGGCTGGATTTATCAAACTCACACTTTTTGCGATTGAGTGTGAGACCTCTCTCTTTCAGTCTCTGGAACACCGCTCTGAGGGTGTTGACGTACTCAGCCTGTGTCTTGCCGTGGATGATGATTTCGTCACTCAGGTTCTTGACACCGCTGATCCCTTGCAATGTCTGGCATATTGCATTCTGGAACACCTCCGCGGCAGACGATATTCCAAAGTTTAGGCGTTTGTATCGCCTCAGACCTTGGTGGGTGGTGAAGGTCGTGATGTATCTGCTGGCCGGATGGAGCTCTAACTGATGATATCCGGCAGTCAGGTCCAGCTTGGAGAAGACCGTTGCTCCGTTGAGCTCATGGATGACGTCGTCCATGGTGGGTGTGATGTGGCGTTCGCGCTGTATGGCGGTGTTGGCTTGTCTCATGTCGACGCAGATCCTCACTTTATCCGGGTCTTTTGGTTTGGGAGGCGTCATAATTGGGGAGACCCATGGCGTAGGGCCTGTGACTGTCTCTATGATGTCATCACTCGAGTTTCAGCAGTTGGTCTTCGACTTTTTTTCGGATGTGAAACGGAACCCGCCTGTGTGGCTGACAGGTAGGCTGCACGTCTTTGTTGATGTGTAGCTTGACTTTGCCTATTCCCTGGAAAAGCTCTGGATAACTGTCCACCAGCTCGTCTGCCACTGCTCGGCCGCTTGTGGATGAGATGCTGTTGACTATTTTGATCAGGCCAAGCTCATCGGCCGTTTTGTAGCTTAACAGGGAGCAGCCATCACCCTCCAGCACGTAGAACACACCCTTAGTCTTTTTGTTCCCTGCCTCTATATCACAGTTGAATGCTCCAGCTTGGGCAGTGGGTTGGTGCAGCCATAAGGATATATCTTTACACTGACTGTGGTGAGCTGCGGGCGTGGAGTCATTGTGTTGAAAACGGACTCACTGATAATATTCACTGCAGCTTCAGAGTCTATGAGTGCTGATATCTTGGTACCGTTGAGCTTGATGCATGTCTGTGGCTGCATATTGCCACTGTTGCTGTTTATTATAAACACATATTTATCGTCGCTGCTAGACGAGTTGTAGCCACCATTTTGCTCTGTGCTGGTCACGTTGTACACTTTGCGTCTGTGTTGTTTACTCTCTCTCTTTGTCTTTTGGCTCACGCCCTCTGGTTGGTTCTTGTAGCCTAGATCTGCATTGTCGAGCAAAGTGATTCATCCTACCGCATGCTTTGCAGTCCTTGCCCCGTGCTGGGCAGTCTCCTTCATGTGGATATTGTCCTCCACAGTTCCTGCAGTTATTGCTGGGCTTGCCTCTCCCAGTGTATTGGCTGGGCCGCCAATTCTGCTGGATCACATTCACTGATGCAGTATCTGTCTCTTCCATGCCCGCTGCTTGCTGCTCGGACAGTTCTAGTGACCTACCATGGTCGAGAAGGTCATCTAAGCCCTTGTCAGGCTCTCTCAGCGTGCGTTGACGCAGCCTGGTTGAAGTGCAGCTTTGAATCAGCTGTGCTTTGATCTCTTTGTCAGTGTCTGCAAACTCACAGTTCTTTGCAAGCATGCGTAGTCTAGGGCAGTATGTGTCTAGATTTTCGCCTGGCAGTTGCACTGCCTTTCTGAACATATAAACTTGATACTGAGTGTTCTTCTTGGGGGTGAAGTACGTTTCGAGCCTTGCCTTTACATCCGCATATTTGTCTCCCTCAACTGCGAGCGTGTCGTAGATATCATGCACGCGCTCTCCTGCTAGGTGCAGTAGCAGTGCCTTTAGCCTAGCATCGCCGGTGATGTTGACCGCAGTAGTGTAGTTTTCACCTCTGCACCCATTTGGTCCAACGCGGTCTGGACCAAAATCTGATGGGTATTACCCGTGCAGGTTCAAATCCTGCTCACAGCGGTAATATAACGTGTTCAGTTTTCAGTTTCTTGACATGAGACCTGCCCGAACTCGATGGGAAAGAAGATGTAGTCAAAATCCGATGCTGTTATCGCCAAATATGTCCAAATCTTGCTCACAGCTGTGAACTCTAAACCAATTAGAAAGTGCTCATATATTTAGGTCAAGGAAAGAAAGCATGATAATGAATTTGTGGTTTCAATTTCATATACCTATATGAAGATGTTTGAACTGATGATTTATTGTGTGTTTAAGAACTTCTTTATTTTCAACGCTTATCATCTGGAACGGTTTTCTGAATTTTCCTTAAGTGACTAAAAATTTGTGCTGTGATGGGCGTACCTGTCAGTTTCTGGACTGCCGCTGAGGTCCTAACGAAGTCCTAACAAAGTCCTAACAGTTCCTAACAAAGTCCTAACAAGTCCTAACTGTTCCTAACAAAGTCCTAACAGTTCCTAACAAAGTCCTAACAAGTCCTAACAAAGTCCTAACAAGATCTTAACAAAGGCGCCAATGCTCCTAACCAGTGGGAAAATGGGGCAAAAGGGACTGCCGGCGGGGGGGAAAGAAAGAAAGAGAGAGGAAAGAGGGGGGGGAAAAGGAGGAAAAAAGGAGGAGAACGTACACTATATAATTTTTTATCTACTCTCTTATCTTCTCGATATTGTTTACACACAGTTCTACACTTATTGCAAGGTTTATCGTCACTTTAATTTGCATGTCTTTTGCGGGAATCGTACCGAGGCTGTGGCATTATCGCTTGCATCTTCGCTTGCTCTCTCGTCTCGTAGCGCATACCCAAAGTATAAATGCAATGCATTTTGGGTAACGCAGTCATTTTTATCACAGGAACTCTATTTCCATACAAATCACCAGTCATAACCTGTGATTATGCAATTATGCACATGAATGCATTTAATATGAATTATGAATATAATACATATTCAAATAATTAACTCAAAATGTCATATGCTACATTTAAAGTTACAACAGTATTAATAGTCTATAACTGTAAAGGTTAATAACTCCCCCATCATGTTTCCCCTCCTTTTTTATGGTAACCTCAATTATTTCAGAGACTACATCTGTGAAGCACAAGTGAATAAAACAAATTCCAAATTGAGCAGCAAAGATGTTGGGTTTTGTGAATAAATGTAAATGATTCTGGCTTTGGTTTTCACAATCACATTCAATGGATGACACTGTCACTGTCCTGTTGTTCAAGAGGAAATTAAATAAACACGGAGGCTGTTCTTGGCTCAAATGATTAAACTTTATTGTAACAGACAACACAGAATATCCAGAACACAGAATATATATTCTGCATCAGAATACTGTGCCCCTGTCTGATCCAGGTCACCCCCCACACACACACACACACACACACACACACACACACACACACACACACACACACACACACACACACACACACACACACACACACACACACACACACACACACACACACACACACACACCAGGTCAACACCACTAGTGGACCAGGTGTGGGCGTATCCAAAAAAATACTTGCTGTCCTGGCTTACCAGGCGTTGGTCGGGATCTCATCAGCTCTGTTTCTGCAGAGAGAGCTGTGGAAAACTGGAGGAGTTAACAACAGACAGGGAGACAGACACGAACAACACAGAGACAGACAGACAAACAACAGAGAGAGAGACAAGTAATGGTGACTAAAGGCCTACTGTGGGGGGGGACGTGCGACGTCTGGCCTGCAGGGGGAGGTAGGGGACGGTTGGGAACACATTGGATCGGCTGGGGGGGGGGGGGGGGGGGGTTGGACCTGGGTGCGAGCAGGTGCCCGCGAGAGAAGGATTCCCAGGAGCAGGGAAACCAGCAAGATCCCCAAAAAGCACGAGAAGACGCTGGAGGACTATTCTTTACTGTTGAACATTATGAACATTTACATTGGGTGTGCGCTTACAATAAAACTTGCTCCGGAAGAGAGACACCAACTGTTACTTCCGGGTCCGAACCTGTTACACCTACACTCTTCCTCCAGTCATCCAGGGTCTGTCCTGACTCTGGACAGTACCACCGCCCCTTCAGCTGGGTATGTCCAGTTTTTTTGTTTTTGTCCTGGCCACACCCCTTGCAGGTGTAGTGGTACTTCTCCTTTGTCAGCCTCTTCCGTGGAGGTCCCCCCCTCGCCATTAGATCCTGATCCTCATGGGCAGCTTTGTTCAGCCTCCAGGTACGTTGCCTTGGCTGGGCCCCTGGAAGGCACTCTGGAGGAGCTTGAAATTGAGGAGCCTGAGGGAAAGGAGGATCATGTGCAGATGGAAATGGGGGAGCATGCGGAATAGGATGAGCATGGGTGAATGGAATGTGCGGATAGGGGGGAGCATACGGGAAAGGAGGAGCATGGGTAAATGGAAAGTGGGGAAATGGGGGAGCATACGATAAAGGAGGAGCTGGCCCAAATTGTGGATGGAACTGAGGAGGTGGAGGTGGCGGAGAGATGACGGCAGGCTTGTTAGCCGCTAGAGTGCGCTGGCGGGGGAAAGCTTCCCCCTCACGGTTTTCCGGCTCCTCAAATGTCATCTCATGTGCATGTTGCACAGGGGCAGCCGGGAGAGTGTTGGCTGAAGGGAGAGGCTCCTTGGCCAGGTAAAGTTGTTGAGGGAGAACATTGCCTTGCAGCAGCATGTTCCTGTCCTTCCTCTTGTCCCTCCTAAGCAGCCTACAAGACAAACGTTCATTATTTTATATGTGTAAGCCTATCCTCCCTCCCTAAGGTTATTACATACAGTGTATTACATATTTTCTAACAAGCATGCAGGTGGAGGTTTTTCTTGAGGTTAAACAGTTACATACTGTCTTGGCTGTATGGGGAAGGTAATTGAAATAACACATACCATGCAGAGACCGTGGTGTTGTTCACAGGCACCAGGGCCAGCGTCGTCTGGACCACGATAACCCTGCTGTCCTCCAGCAGCTGTCTAATGTGGCTGTAGATGCTCACAATTGACTGAGGGATGGGCAGGGTTTTCCCCCTCATGTCCTTGGGCCTGTTGCGTGCCTGCTCAAACTCCTTGGCCAGTCTGAGGCAGACACACTCACTGACCCTGTGGTCTTCAGGATCCTGGGCTGCTTGGCCGTGAGTCATGTACAGTCTGTGGGAGAGAAGTATGATATGATCTGGCCAGTGAACAAGGATGTAAAGTCATGAAGAACCGAGTAACAATGTCAATAGGGATTGCAATAAAATAGTTAACACTTAATAAATACTTTTCACAGTGACATTTGCTGTCCCTTAATCAATGATTTGTATTGAACCAAAATGATAGCAGATTGTGGTGAAGCACCTCTCTGCCGCCTGCTGTCCAGGAGCGGAGCCACTCGGCCTCCTCGGTGCCCTCCACGGTCCTCCTGAGGCCTTTCCCTTCTTCCTAGCCTTCTGGGTGTAGCTACACGGTGAAAGAGACATCCATATTCTTCATTCATTCCATGGAACGTATGTTTATTTTGGTGCACAAAATAATTACTATTTTGTACCTTGAATGCTTCTTGTCAAGGACATGGAGAGCTGTACACCGCTGGACTATGTCCGCCTCCTCCTTGAAGGACAAGGCAGTGATGGTGCGATTCAAGCCCACTAGGTAGCCTGCCAGGGCATCAACCGCCTCCCATCCCACAACGCCCCTTGAGTCACATTGGCTGGTCTGAAAAGTGAGAAAAAGAAAAACCAAGCAAATAAATGTACACTCTTGTTTCTAATATATGAGCAATGCTGACTTTACATTCATTTATCTTATTAAAATGTAACCACATTTACTACAGTTAAACATTGTGTTTTTGAGTAAGGTGTTACAGAAAGTGTTATTGACCTGTGTGACGAGGGGTCCGGGTTCAGCGTCACCCTCCACAGCACCTGGAGGGTCACCTGTGTGACCAGTCATGCCGATGGTGTCGTCTGGCTCCTCCTCCGCCTCAAGCACCTGCGAGGGGACTTCAGAGGCATGCACCTGTACCTGCAGGGGGATTTTCGAGACCTGTAACCACATTTACTTCGGTCAAATATTGTGTTTTCGAGTAAGGTGTTATAGAAAGTGTTATTGACCTGTGTGACGAGGGGTCCGGGTTCAGCGTCACCCTCCACAGCGCCTGGAAGGTCACCAGCCCCTATCGCAGCTGACTGGCAGAGGACGTCAGTCATGCTGACGGTGTCGTCTGGCTCCTCCTCCTCCTCGAGCACCTGCGAGGGGACTTCAGGGACCTGATTAGGAGCCAGCAGGTCACCTCTGTTGGTCTGGGCCAATAAATATTCCACGGCTATGCGCTCGCCTGTAACCAGTAAAAACACAAAGATGAAGTAAGGACATACATACACACATCCATCTCCTACATGAATAGCACAATCTTCGCACAACATAAATGCATGTCCTCTGAATAGGGGGGGGGGTGCCTAAGAAAAAGAGGAGGGGATGTAATACTCCGGTCCATCAGTGTTGCTCTGAGATCTCTCTTACTAGTAGGTTTCCCGGGTGGAGTGAACTCTGGCACCAGAGTAGAACCAAGCACGCGCTGGCTTAAGTTATTGACATGGGACATCAAGCGGACATCGAAGCTTCTGAGGGTTGAGGCCCCCTCCACATCTGCTGCCTCCTTGGCCCGGCCCGTGTTCCACCTCGATAATCCCTCCAGCATGTACATCTGTGTGTGTACAGCGTTGCACCGCCAGCCTAAGAAACAATAAATACTATGTTTAGTCAACCACTATTGTAAAGTGAATACACAGGACGCCCGACAGTGGTCATTTTGTTATTTTGAATAACTACAACACATTCTCTGTCATAACAGAAAAGAACATTAAAAAAATACATACAATACAGTATGTCTTGATGCGAATGTACCTGGAATAAAAGCACACTGGTGTCGATGAAAACTCTCCAGGGAGGAGGACCCCCTACCACACCTTAGGACGTCCAGCTCTTTGCCGCCCTTCTGGAGTGTCCCCACCTTTGTGTACAGCGCAACACCTGCAGGGTCTTGGAGGCACTCCAGGTGCTTCTGCTGCACTTCCCAAACGTGGAGCATGTTGTCATGGCTCACCAGACGCAGCCCTGTAGTGTCTGTTAGCTCCCACACTGATTCCAGCAGCCCTGAAATCATGCTCCGCGTCTCCTCCACTCCACGGGTCCTCCTCCTGCAGTGTCTCTTCAGTTCCCCTGGACTGATGGTGGCCATGAGCTGTTCCTCAGTGGGAGTGTGCCCGCTGTGGCTGCTCTTCCACTCGGCTCTCTTGGCCTCCTTCAGGCGTTGCACATCCTCCTGGTCCCATGCAAAAATGCAGGAGGAGAGCTTGGCACAAAAGGTGCCGTACAGAGGGTGGTGTTCTGTGGTGAGGCCGCAGCTAAAGCGTCTCATAAAATGGAAGCTGTCCAAGCGCACTGCAGATTGCCACGGGTGGAACAGCTTAGCC
This sequence comes from Melanogrammus aeglefinus, assembly GCA_900291075.1. Classification (NCBI taxonomy): domain Eukaryota; kingdom Metazoa; phylum Chordata; class Actinopteri; order Gadiformes; family Gadidae; genus Melanogrammus; species Melanogrammus aeglefinus. The sequence continues at coordinate 3,581 of OLKM01003818.1, read as the reverse complement.
ACTGAAGACACACCTGTAAAAAACAACATCAATTACATAGACCAACCCAAACATAGACCAACCTAACCCTGTGCGTGGGTACACCAGTGTGTGTGTGTGTGTGTGTGTGTGTGTGTGTGTGTGTGTGTGTGTGTGTGTGTGTGTGTGTGTGTGTGTGTGTGTGTGTGTGTGTGTGTGTGTGTGTGTGTGTGTGTGTGTGTGTAATTTTCACCCACCTGACTGGCTGCAGCAGTCTCGGTCGACATAGATGGCCTCAGGTTCAGCTTGGCCTGCATTCTTGTACCGAGTGACGACGCCTTGGCACAACTCTTCCAACCCTGCACCTTCACCCGACGTCAGAACAGAGTTCAGGACCTGGCCAAACTCGTTTCCGATATTGGACATCCATGCAGCACTGTCCCCGATCCCACCAGCCAGCTTCTTGGTGATCTGTAAAACAAACACAAGCACTAAGAAGTAAACCAATTTCTTGTTTTGTAATTATACATGTTATATTTTATATAGTTTTTACCCTAACCTTCTTTGTTGAATCCATCTTCAGAATTCTACCATGGATAGAAGTGATCACTCCCTTCATCTCATCCAGATGGCTGAGAATGTCGTTGGAGTGGACCGTCTCAAACCATTGAGCGAGTGGAAGGGGCCTGAAGGTTGGTGGAGGAAGATAAACGGCTGCAGAGGGGATGAAGGTAGCCATCTTTTTGTGGCGCTCACAGTCCGAAAGGTAGCGGATGGTCTGCCGTGCCCACTCCTCACTGTGCGCTTCTTCCATGGCAGACTGGACGTAGGAGGAACTGTTACCAATGGTCCTTGGCTTCAGCAAAAGTCACACCTTTCTGTCCAGAGCCAGCTGGGTGTGTGTGAGGACAGCGGGGAACAGGCTTCCTGTGGGCCACATCCAATCTGGGGCGAGAATTGTTCCTCGCTCTCATGGGCAGACTAAAGAGCGAGGGCTTGGAACACCTGCCTGCAACGTGGATAGTCCCCTCCCACTAGGTAGTAACGGCTATCCACTCAACATCAATGACCTTCCCTGACCTTTCTGTAAATTACCGGAGCTGTTCATTTTTCCAGAACATTTTTGGCACTTTAAAGAAATCCCCCCACATCCTCATAGGTGCCCAGATAAACATCCTCTGCCGGTGGTTACCATCCCAGGCTCGAGGATGAGAGGGTTTGGGGCTCCAAGTGGGGGGTGAAACCAGCAGGCTTTCTAAATTTTTTGCTTCAGCCTGACCTGTTAGGCTCATAAAGGCACTTTGCAATCCACACCTGATCTGCTTCCTGGATCACTTTCCGAAATTGATCAGGAAGAAAACCTTTCCAAACCACAGAAGTTGGTTTTAGTGGAGTTACGGTGTGGTGTGGCGTGGCACAGCTACCTGAAGGAGGGGGCAGAGATGGCGTCGGCATCGGTGGTAGTCGTGTTGACTTTTGTGGTGATGGCGTTGGCTTCGGTGGTAGTACCGTTGGCTTTTGCAGTGATGGCCTAATGAACCCTGCATAGTGAACCTGTTGGATATGGTTCAAAAGACCAACAGTACCCTGCACCTTGGCCCCACAGGTGTCACACGTCTCTTGTGTGTGGTGGTCAGACAGGTGCTCTGAAAAATGTACTGCCTCCACAAGTACGGTCCACACAAGATGGTTGCACCCGTAGCACAGCACTTCCTGTCCTGCCACTGATGCCCCTGCCTCCGTGTCTCCTCTCTCTGCCTCTGCCTCTGTGTGGGACCGGGCTCCCCCTGCATCCGGGACTCCTCTCCTTGCCTCCGTGTCTCCTCTCTCTGCCTCTGCCTCTGTGTGGGACCGGGCTCCCCCTGCATCCGGGACTCCTCTCCTTGCCTCCGTGTCTCCTCTCCCTGACTCTGCCTCTGTGTGGGACCGGGCTCCCACTGCATCCGGGACTCCTCTCCCTGCCTCTGAGCGGACTCCGACTCGCCCTGCCTCCGTCTCAACTACTCCTGCCTCACTGGACCCGGCTCCTGATGACAGACCTGCTGGCTGGGGGGGTACACAAAGAGGGGTCATGCTACATACACCTAAGAATCCTACCCTACTAGTTTTCTGCAGTTGTTAAAAGGCATCAGGCATTACTGCTAAATCACTGAAGCCCACCAGAGGAAAAAATAAGCAAACCTGTAAACAATCAACTAGTAAATAACTCACTTACCTTGTGGAACCCACAGGGGAAAATAATTTCACATACCTTGTGGAACCCACAGGAGCACTGAAGGCTTCTCCCGAACAGATCCTTGCCAGCACTATGGCTCTGCAGGGGGCAAGCATCAATACTCTCCAAGGCCTTTTTCCATTTCTTGGCTCCTGGCCGTTTGCCAGTCGAGAAGCGGTATTGGCCCTGGGCGTACTTCATGCAGAGGTCCCTCCAGTAGCTGTCTGGCTTTCCTGTCTTAGTCATCTGCGAACATTAAATATAAAACAGGTTAATGTCGAGCTAGGTTATGTGTGAGTACAGACAGAGTGGAGGAAATTATTATAAATTGTTCAGACAGAGTGGAGGAAATTATTATAATGTTTGTGGTTGTGTGTGTGTGTATTTATGTAGGTATGTTTTGCAGTACTGTTTTATTATTGTTAATAATTTAACTTGGCACAAGCATGTCATAGGCTACATCTGCACTCTGCCGCAACACATAACCAGACTCCATTACCGGAGGGGACGGACCTTGGCACAATTATTTCAGATCTTAAGGCGTTTATATGGCAAATAAATAAAGAAGTTATTATTGGTGTTCTGATTCTATCATATCGCCAATATCGCCACCCTGCTGGCCGTAGCCGCACAGTGCTAGCATGCACAGCAGTCAGAAGCTCCGTTAGCAAAGTGGCCACCTAACAAGTTGAAATACAAAGTTGAATATCATGCTGGCGGGACGAGAAATTAAATCATTAACCGTTTTTGTTTTTTTGTATAGCTTTGTTATTAATTATAATTATTTAAGAGTATGTTTCAAAACCTTTCTCTCAAGTCAGTTGTGGTGCGGTGGAAAATAATGGCTGCCACTGTAAAGCGATAACGCACGATAACCACGCCTCCTCGGTGACGTGACCTACACAGTTCGGAATTGGTGTTCGGACCTTGTTCGGACCTTGTTCGGACCTTGTTCGGACCTTGTTCGGACCTTGTTCGGACCTCGTTTGAATCCCTTTGATCTCGATAGGAATGTGTTCGGACCTCGTTCGGAATTGTTCGGACCTTTTGTAATGTGTTAGGACCTCGGAGGCAGTCCAGAAACTGGCTGGTACGGCCATCACAGCTCAATTGACTCGTTACCGTCCCAGATGATAAGCGTTGAAAATATAGAAGTAGTTCTTAAACACACACATTAAATTCATCAGTTCAAAGATCTTATTAGTTATATCGAAAATTGAACCACAAATTCGTTATCCATGCTTTCTTTCCTTGACTATTATATGAAGCACTTTCTAATTGGTTAGATTCACAGCTGTGTGCTAGATTTGACAATTTTTGTGCGATAGCAGCATCGGATTTTGAGCTACATCTTCCCTTCCCATCTAGTTTCGGGCAGGTTCATGTCAAGAAAGACTGAAAAATCTAC
>OLKM01003817.1:0-29465 GCA_900291075.1 Melanogrammus aeglefinus | reverse complement strand
TGACACGTGCTGTGACGTCGACTCCTGCCTCCTGGATTTGCCTTGCCCCCGTCCACTCCCATTCAAAAATTCACACGTTCAGACCGGCGGACGTGTGAGTGGGAGGTCTGCTCCTTCTCCTGTGGCTCCTGTTATTCTAGTGATTGTTGGCACGACACTCGCCATATCGCACTCGGCCATAAACCTCCCCTCCCTGTCGCCGTACTGAACGTGTCTTGGTGGAATTTTTTTGAATGGAGTGGATGGGGACAAGCAGATCAGAGGCAGGCGTCGACGTTCACAGCGCGTTCACTGAACATGGGAACGTGTGAAGGCGTGTGAGGTACGGGCAACGTATGTTAAGAGATTACCCTAACCAATTTATGCCTGCTCTGGAGTCTGGGACTAGGACGTGACTGGAAAACCCACGTCGCCCATTTGACGCGCGTGTCTTCAGTTTGTTTACTCCAGCAATGCATAAGACAGATTTTTCCAAGACGACATTTTCATTAGGGCCTTTAAAATGGAAACAGTAAAGTAATCCAATAAAGCTTAAGCTTAAATTGACCACAAGCGTATATTTTTTCATCCTTGTGTATGCTAGCCATCAATTTGTTCAATTTTGTGATATCCAACAATGGCTCCACACAATGCAGCTATTTTTTCATGTGGTATAATGTTTTTAGGTGTATGAGCGTGCTGCAAACGTTAGGCCTTACTTTGATGTTAGTAATGTAGGCTAAACAATCCACATTCCATTTATAAATGCTGCTTTGTTCATTAGCGCCTGGTTAATCTTGAAACTAGTAGGATTGAATAATTATGTTGTTAAGAAATCTTGTAAAGGACATTGTTTTACTGGTTTAATTTTCATTGGATATAAGAAAGTAGGGATAAGTAGTATAAAATAACATTGACGCCGTTGGGACTGTCTTTCTCCTTCCTCTCAATTTTTTCAGTCACCAGCCGCCATTTTCAGTTCACCAGTCCGCCACGTTCCCCTATATACATTATAGCCTAATAGGGTCTGTGTTTGCTACGGCGAAAAAACAAACAATAATAGACCTCAACTTAATTTGTCTGCTGTGTGGAAAGAAAATGAAACATATTTAAACGATCGCTCAGTTCACCGTATAGAGTCACGACGGCACAAACCCGGGGGTTAGCGTGAAGGCTGGGGCTAGTGACAGGGGGGGGCGGGGACCGTTCTATCTTATCCACACGTAGGTGAGACGGTCCAATATCCCACACGACAGTTCTTAGGCTGGGGAAACCGTGGCAGCTATCCAACTCGCCATACCTGCGCTTCTTTTTTCGGTACGGGCATCAGGGGGTTTCCACTCGTCTTCAATGTAATCCCTTCCACGGCAATATTGACGGCTATGAGCATTCATCTCATTGGGCTAATCGGGGGACCCGGATGGCTGCACATAGAGACGCTATGAGCATTCACGCTGATAGTTGTGGGCCAGGAAGTGATTTTCAATGGTCAGATACAGATCTTCGTCTATAACGATAATTGAATAAAACGTAGGTTATTATAGATTAGAATTTACAACGAAATAATTGTATATATATATAATAAATTTTAATATTAAATTAATTAAAATACAAAAAACCGCTTAAACATAGTGACATGGCCTTTGGGCTTTTCCAGAGTGGATCAGATATTAACAGAGTTGGCGACCTTCCATTTGACTCCGTACGTGTAGCGCCTACGTTCTCGGGGTCAGTGGAGCCTCGAATAAGTTTCAAAACCATTTTACGGTAGGAGTGACCAGTTATTTCATTTCCATTGCTGGCGCCGAGTATAAGACTTCCTGAGGTAAAGTTGATTAAATAGCTACCTCTTCTTGAATTATCAACTGTCTATATCTGTAATCCAGAGGCCCTTTATGATGCATATACTTGATATTTATTATATGCACAGCGTCAATTTATATTATCATATTTGTCTTGGTACGTCGACCATTTGCTGGCTAGTTTGTTAGCTTGATTTTCACCATGTCTATGAGTATCTCCAGGGGTAGAATGCATTAAATAGCTACCTCTTTTTGGTTGAATTAGTCAACTGTCTAATATTGATATTAGAACCTTTTTTGATTTTGCATATACTGATATCTTATTGTATATGCACCAGTCGTATACTAATACATATTTTTTAGCTTGGTAGCGGACTGATTGGCCTGCTAGTTGGTTAGCTCGACTTCACCCCATCTATGAAGTATTCTCCAGCGGTAAATTGAAATTAAATATTCGCTACCTCTTTTTGAAATTTAAAGCTGTCTATATTTGTATCAGGACCTTTATGAGGAAATATGATATTTATTTGTATATGCATCAGCGAATTATATTATTTATTTTATTCTTGGTGGCGCGACCGATTGCCTGCTAGGGGTTTCGTGGTAGCTCGACTTCGACTTCATCTATGGTCAGGATCATCGTTGATGGTACCAACCAACAATTTCAAAATTTCTAGTAGTGAATTCTAACTTTTAGTTTGTTAGTTATTTAGTTAGTTATTATGTTGGATTGACTAGGATAATTTTAGTGTTGATATTAAGGATGGGTTTTATGGATGCGATAGCTAGTTAGAAATAACAGTTGTTTTGTTTAATTATATTCTGGAAGGTGATGTTTCAGCCACATGGAAGCCCTAACAGATTGCCGCCGCTTAAAACAATGCTGATTGTGATTGGGTGCAGTAAATTTAAACCTGGTATGGCTTTTTTAATTCGTCTCCTTTCCCCACCGTATGTCTATTTTCCTGTCAAGGGCTCTAATTTTGTGTTTGGAATTAAAACAAAACTTGTTTTAAATTTCTTCTTGACTGAATTGTTTTCTCTTTTTTAGTGCCAAATTGATTTCTTTTTTGTTTTTACAACGAGCCCTCTCTGCTCTCCTTCTCAATAATTTTTTCCTTTTCTAGTTGGCCTTATTAGTCCTCCACAGTCGCGCCCATCAGTTCCTTTGCAGCTCTGGGTCGCCTGGAGCAACTGTCCCTGGAGCAGTGGCCCTGGCAAAGTTATAACTTCATGTTGACCCCCTGACCTGACTGGCCGCTCGGCACTACACATCCCTGGTATCACCTGCCCTGGGATCAAACCTGCCACTGAAATCACCTTGCCACTGGCAATGTGGCCTCTTGATTTCTCTCTCTGTCTCCTGTCATGTCCCTTTCAACGGACTCTTGATAATCCACCTCCAATTTTCTTCCCCTCAAATCGTCTGTAAAAATTACAATGTAATGTTGCTCGTTGATATGTATTTTCGCCCTTTTTGCATTTGCAGACTACCTGTTCATCTCCAAATGTAAGATAAATGAAATTGCAGAGCGATAACATTTCTGGTAATGGCTTGTACTTATGAAATCCATCCTGCCACAATCAGAAACCAATCACCACTAATGTATAAATGGATTACTGCACAATAGTGTCTTATCTAGCATTGTGGTGCAAATCCTCAGAGAAAATCCCATGCCTTTCTGGTTTGTTTTTTAAAACTGAATGTTAGCCAAATATGAATTAGGTAATCTCGAATTCGGAGTGTAGTCTATCCTTGGATTACCATGAAATGGGGAAATATTGTTAGCTGCATGGATTCTACCGAATTTTATTTGCGCAATCAATGTGTGTTCCGTTACCTATGTATGCCGTGAGGCACCCTCACAAGTGAAGGGGCGTTTCCTCCTCTTCGGCTTTCGGTAATTAGGGCGATGGATTGAAAATTGTTCGGTTACGTGCATCGCGGCCCTTCACAACTTCCAACATCTCAACTACTTTTGTGCTTGAATTGCATTTTTCAAAGTGTACCTGTAGTATAGGCTTGTTAAGATCAGTGTCTCCATTGCGCTTCAAAATATCATTGGAAATTTGGGAAAGTCAATTCTCACACTTACAATTATTATGCCCTTTGAAATGCTAGGCAGAGTTGGTTTCTGAACATTACTTAGTTACATAGTTTGTGATGTTGCTGACATGTTCAGTAAGTTTTTGACGGCTGACATCTGCCATCATTTTTCCTGCGCTCTTGGTCTCCTTGGGGAAGCCGTACACCTGTGGTAACCCTTTCTCAGGATACCGATTATGGAGCATCCAATAATGGCTGCGACAGCCAACCATTGTGTATGACCATTTGTAATCTAAATAAAATGTTTGTTGCTAAGCCAGATGACATTGACACCATTGAAGATCACAGAGCGGGGGGGGGTAACAAAACTGTTCTCAACCACTTATGCCCCACACTTTTGAGGAATAGGTTAGAGCACCACTCTGGGTTAGAGTTCATGACCAAACGAGGATCCTCCCTCCTAAAACCCATTTTAAATTTGCTCAGGGCCTATTATTAAGTCATTAATGGCATTAAGCGTATAGTATTTGCAACGTTATATGTTTTTAATTGGGTTTGCCCAAGTATATCGTGTTCCCTGCTGTGTACGCATTGTTGAATCTGTTTCACACAATCGCAATCACTTGTTCTTGTTCACACTAATTGTTTAATAAAAAAATACAATTTTCATTACATCCAAGCGTAATGAGTTGTATTCTTTATATATTGATACTTTGTGTGGCTTATATCTTTAAATGATCATGTAGAACATCTTGAATACTTTGATTTTAAAAACAGATGTAAGGTAAAATGTAATGGTTAGGGCCGTATGCTAACACGAACGTGAGCTTTCCCCCAAAACTTTAAAAAGTATCTTATAGCTTTCAGTTGTGTTCCCGCCTACACTCTAAAACGGACATTTACATAATGCAATATGCAGTAAAAAATAAACTGTAAAACAGTTCAGAAAATGACTTGTATGTGTTTTTTCATTCATATTACCATCAATTTTTGAAACCTCCTGTGTCGTCCCATAATAACATTTTGGAAAGCGCGGTGTTTGGAACTATTGAGGCTTACATTGAACCACGTGAACCACGTGACCACCCTGTGGCGGAGATCATAGGCGTTCGTCGCAACTCTCTCTCTCTATTAGCTCTGGGCTTCTTTTCATGGGGCCTGCGTCAACGTCACGTCACTTCTCGGCAAACCACGTGTGCTTAAGCCGGTTTGTCACGTTGAAATTGTACCGGGGGGCGAAAATCAGTATACCGGCCTCGTTCATCGTTGTTTACATCCTGACAACCTGCCCAGGCAACAGCAACGCGATGCAGAAAGGAAAACATGCTTTTCCAAACGACAAATAGCTATCTGTATTATTGATAATGATAGCAAATAACAATGTTTTTTCTTTTCATATTTGTATTTATTTAATTGTTTAATCGAACAATAAAAAATATCTGCCCGCGAAACGGCGCATCGCGTTCAAATGGACGTATGCTTTGCCCGCGTCAGATTGACATTTCATTTTGACGCGGATCGCCCGTCTTCCGCGGGCAATTTTTTTATTGTTTCGGATAAACAATTAAAATACAATACAATATAAAGTAAATAACAATTGTTATCGCTATCGTATCATAATACAGATAGCGATTCCGGCCTATCTGTATTATGTATTCTCGTTTGGAAAACATGTTGTCAGGATGTTAAAAACGATGACGTAGGCCTGGTACCAATTTTCGCCCCGGTACTAATTTAACCGTTTGACAGCGGCAATGGAGCTGCCGTAATTGTGTTGTTTTTTGTCTGTAAACCGTTTAGCTTTATCCTAACCGCCGCATAGCTTTGGTTAGGAAATATAGATATTCTCCATTGAAATATTCTGCCGTAACGGAAGCAGAGCAAGGCAAGTTGTCTTTGACATCTACGTTTCGACGGCCAATTTGCAACCGGTGCATACTATGACCATTATTTGACTAATGTTTCAGGGTTAGTTACTTAGCTGTCGATTTGGTCCATGGCACTGTCTACCTCCCATTTGGCTCCGACCTCCCATTAGTTATGTCGACCTCCCATTTTTGGTCCGACCTCCCATTAGTTCGAACTTCCATTAGGTTCGAACTCCCATTGTTCCGAACAATCGGAGTTAATGAGATTCGAAACTAATGGGAGGTTCTTTCCATTAGTTCGAACTAGATTCAATTAGGCCCACATAATTATGCTGTCTGTACACACTCCGGGCATGGGCGCTCCGGTGCCACGAGCACGCACTGACCAGGTGGGCACGCCACCAGATGCGCATTTCTCCTGGCCCCTCAGGCTTGAGTGTGTCTGTGGTAGCTCGTGTGTGTGTGTGCCTGGTGAATGTGTGCCATTAATCCCTCTGTTCAGCATCTCTTGTTAAGATGAATAACACAAATCTCCCCACAGAGCGGCGAGGCGCTGGCACAGAGGTGCGCGCTCTGGGCATCTGGCACAATCGTTGTTAACGGCACCGAGAGGGGAACTGGCGAAAACGGCTCCGCTCCGTCCGTTCGTGTGTGCGTCGTGCCGTGTGCGTGTGGCGTGTGTGTGTTGTTGTGTGCGTGCGTTTCCGAGAGGCTCTTCTCTACTCTCTCTGCATCTCATTCTCTCTCTCTCTTCTCTCTCTCTCTCTTCCTCTCTCTCTTCTCTCTCTCTTCTCTCTCTCTCTCTCTCTCTCTCTCTCTCTCTCCTTCTCTCTCTCTCCTCTCTCTCTTCAACTTGTATTGGGCACGACTGTTGATATACAATGTTGCCAAAGCATTGGGATAGCAGAGGTTAAACAAACTCTCAGAGATGAGAGAGAGATGGAGAGCATGAAAGCGCTTTTGGCGAAAAGTAGGGGATGACCAGTCGAACTAAAGGGACCACCCCATTTGGTTCGACCTCCTATTGGTCCGACCTTGTGGGTTGATTTTAGTAAACGGGGTGTAACGGAGCGAACCAATGGGAGGTCGGACCAGTGGGTAAATATTATGTCGAGTAACGGGAGGTCGAACCAATGGGAGGTCGGACCAATGGGCATTTTGTCGGACTATTGGGGAGGTCGACCAATGGGTGGTCGGACCAATGGCAGTTCCCGTAAAATACCAGGGGCCATGTAGTTAGGGGGCCGTGTAGGGCGTGGATGTCATGCTTGGTGTCATTGGACTACTAAACTTTGAGGTAATCGGTTTTCACAAAAGTTTTGAGTATTCTGAACTTATTCGGGTTTACAGTGCTCGGGGGCCAAGTTTTGGGCAGCGTATCAAAAGTGATACAGGTACATAAAGCGTGAGAGATCGAATATTTCTAAGTCCCTAACAGCGCTGAGGTCGTCTGGAGCTTCGCCTCCTTGGAAGTTCTGCTTCAGAAGAGCATGAGATGATCTGTGTGGTATGGTCTTAATGCTGTGTTTTCTCCTCCTAACGAGGTGTTGTGTGCTTAAGGTTAGGTGTTTGTGTGTTCTCCTGAGCGCACATCTTGACCTTGTGTCTCTGGTTACCGATACGATATATGAGTGCTCAGTGTTTCTTTCTGATCAGGTGCGAGGGGTTCTCAGGGAGTATCTTGGGAGTTATGGGTGCTTATGTTATCAGTAGGCTGGCACCCAGTGTTCGCAAATGTGTGGTGCATGTCTGAGTTCTGACCGGCCTTAGGTTCGGCCTTGAATCCTGAAGATGGCCGTTAACTCCTGGCGTGTGGGTTTAGACAAAGATTAAAGGACTGGCCTTCGGTTTCGGCCTGAATCTGGAAGATGGCCGGTTACTCCTAGCGTGGGTTTTAGACAAAGATAAGGCGTTGTTTTATGTGTGTGGTATGTGGTGTGTTTGCTCGTGTCTCCTGCCCCCTGGTCGGGGCCTTGACCTGGAGGGTGTCGGTTTTGAGGCCTAGTGGGTGATGTATATGTTTTCAGGTGGTGTGTTTCCTTATCATGTGTCGTGCTCTACGGGTTGTATGTGCTCGCTCGTGTCCCTCCTGCCCCTGGTTCGGGCCTTGACCTGGAGGGTGGTTGGTTACTCATGTGTTGGCTCAGATAAGGGTTAAACGGTTGTGATGTGGCGTGCCCTTCTGTGGTGCATTTCTATCATGTGTCATCTCATTGGATTTGTTTTTACCATCAGTACCCTCTTTCGCGTCAGAAATCGATAGGCCGAAGTCCACTGACGCGTTCGTCAGAAATCGACGCTCTCGGAGTGAGAATGTGTTGGCGTCACACATTTGACGCGTAGGGAGTGAGACTGTGTTGGCCATATTGACAGTGTTCTGCATTTCTTACCACAATGTATTTCTTCTGGTCTGCTCCACTTAAACCCAGTGTGCACAAAATTTCATCTGCTTTCTCACCCAAGGTGTAAACCAGTGAATTAACTTGATATAGCCTACTTCGTCCTTTTCATTCAGTCCTGCCGCGATCCAGAACCGTTCAAAACGGCGAATCCAGTTGGGCAAATTACCGAAGTCCGAGAAGTCAAAGTTATCCGGGGGGCTTAATGAGAACAGGGACTCCATTTTTCCGTTTGCAGGCTCGCACAACGTTGTCTCTCACCGTCTCGCTGGCTCTCCGCTCTGCTAGTTTCTAACTGTTAGCTTAGCCTAGCTTATCCCTGACAGCATTTCCACTGCATAGAAGTCTGTTTTTCTTTTCCAAACCATCTTTCAGGAACTCCGACGTCACTTGTGACGGGATTCAGCACTTCTGACACCATGTAACAGGATCAATGATATACTGTGCAAGTTTAATAGACAGAGACACTCGTGTTGCCGGTGTAGCCTTGGGTACTTTATTACATGCTTGTTTACGTTCCAGGTGTTCACGTTCCAGGTGTTACGTTCCAGGTGTTCATTCGCGAATGAACCGGTTCGAATGAACGAATCGTTAGGACGAACGAAGCGAACCGGTTTGTTTCTCTCGTTCGTCTCGTTCACCATGATTCAGCGGAAACTCGACTGAACGAACAAACGAGTTTCCGGTAGCATGGACTCCACTGAGTTTGGCTGACTCAGCTGAGAACCGTGTAATGGCGTGCTTCCATGATGCCGATCACCGCGATCGGTACGAACCAGGCTGAACGAACAAACGATTCGCGAACGACTCCTCCCAGACCCTCGACTCGCTGACAGTTCGTTCACTCACGAGAAGACCCCGAAGCCGCCGCCAGGCGCCGCCATTTGCGCCATTTCGAATTTCAGCCGCCGCCAGCCAATAGTATAATCCAAAATAAGCCGCCATGTGATGAACTTTGGTTCAGCCAGCTAAAATTATTTGCATCAAATAATAATTATATCACATAGTAGGGCTTTGACTCCGAATGTGAATGAAGTATTGATTAGGCAGCGATTTATTAGAAACCTAATAAACCGTTGGAACATGCAAGACCGGTAACCATAGCAGCGCCGGTAAACAAACCTTGCAAAGCCCAATCCAGGTCGTACTGAAGGCATTTAATGGTCAAATTATTATTAATAAATATTAGAATATTAATAAACAAACAAACTTTGAATATGATTTTTGGGCAAAAGTCAAACCCCTGGTATGTGTGTGTGTGAAATATTATATTATTTATTTAGTTTGATATTTTTTATACATTTCTTTACTCAAATCTATTTTATCTCAGAATTATTTCATAGTAAAAAAGGTGGCTGTGTGTTCCACAGTTGACACAGTAGCTCATTCAGTGTTGAGGGATAGGCCTATTGTAGCCCAATGTTAAAGAGGAAAACTCTAATGTGTTATATTGGCTTTGATAATAATAATAATAATAATAATAATAATAATAGTAATAATAATAATAATAATACACATACTATTACGTTCTTAATAGGGTTACCAACTCGTAACAACATCGAATTACATTTCCAAAGTAACCTTCCAGTACTGGAGCTGAATAAATGGCACACATTGTTGCATGCAGTGCACCAGGAGTAGGTTATATATTAGTTATAAGTAGGCTATACTTAGTTAGCTTCAGCGATACATAATATCATATAATATATTATAATATAAATAAAAAATAACGATATAAGTGGAACGTCCATGTAGGCCTACGCAGCAGCACTACGCGCAGGTGATGTTGCATGATATGCCGCACGGCATATCATTAACTATCGTATTATCTCTGAGGTAAAGTAAAGCCTCAGGTAGATCGTTACATCGTTTCCACACCATTCGATTCACCGGAAACTCAACTGAACGGAGGAGTCGTTCGCGAATCAGCCTAGTTTCCGGTAGCGGTGAATCGCATCATGGAATGCACGCCATTGCACGGTTCTCAGCTGAGTCAGTCAGACCTCAGTGCTACCGAAAACTCGACTGAACTGGGAGGAGTCGTTCGCCGAATCGTTTTGTTCGTTCAGGCCTGGTTTCCCGGTAGCGTTTAAATCGCATCATGGAATGCACGCCATTGCACGGTTCTCAGCTGAGTCAGTCAGACTCAGTGGAGTTAGTGCTACCGGAAACTCGACTGAACGAACAAACGAACGAACGATTCGCGAACGACTCCTCTTGGCGAACTGAATCACGCAAACTGGTTCACGGAAACGAATCACTAAATCCACCACAAGTGTTCACCCCTAAACCTTCCCCAACCTCCTTACAGGTTCCTACGCATATCACTACAATTGGTTGATCTATTTCGTACCAAGCAGTAATCCTTTTGTATGGGAGAGGACCCAGACCTCAGGAAACATGAGCTGGCGAGATTCATCTGATTTCCAGGTTTCCTGAGCATCATCAAGATAAATTGTATTTAGGCTACAGTACAATCATCTAACAATTGATAAATATTGACACTGAAATGGTTGAGGAAATGTTGTTTCACCTTTCTGATGAAACATCTCCTGGAATTGACAATGTGGATGGGATACTACTCAAGGTTGTAGCCAGAGTGTTACGCCACGTCCCGCTACGCGGTCCAACACCCACCTCTAGTGGTCGTGGGTCGTAACTGGTCCTCTCCAGCAACCCACCTGTCTCCTATCCCCAATCACCAGTCCCCTATTTAAGCCAGCAGTCTCCGTTCCTCCGACGCCAGTTCGTCGTTTGATCACTTCTTAGTCTCTCGCGGTCCTACCAGCATTCTTGATTCACACCTACCGATCCTGCCTGCTCTCCGACCCCTGCCTGTCTGACTCTCCTGCCGGTTCCTGATCCTCGCCTGTCTGACTACCCCGCCTGCTCTCCGACCCCTGCCTGTCTGACTCACCTCCCGGTTCCTGATCCACGCCTGTCTGACTATCCTGCCTGCTCTCCGACCCCCGCCTGTCTGACTATCCTGCCTGCGCTCCGACCCCTGCCTGTCCGACTCTCCTGCCGGTTCCTGATCCTCGCCTGCCTGACGACTCGTCCCTTGCCCCGCCTGCACGCCTGCCCTCCCGGTACCGGACTCCGCTCGCCTGACCCCCCGAACGATTGCCCCAATAAATTCCGTTACCCTTTGACCCCTGTCTCCGCTCTCTCTGTGGTTCAGCGTTTTGGGTCCCAGTTACTAGTACCTTAACACAGTACGAACTGGCCAACATGGACCCAGCGGACACAGAGGGGCTTAGGGCCATGATCTCCCGCCAAGGGACTCTCTTGGGCCAGCACGATCAGGCCCTGCAGGAGATCACCACCGCCCTCCGTGAGCTGACCTTAGCTGTCCGTTCGCAGCTCCCCGTCGCTCCAGAACCACCAGTCCCCGCCCCGGGCTCGTCGGCTTCTCCCCGGGAACCGGCCATCCCAGCCCCCCAACGTTACGGAGGGGACCTTGGATCCTGCCGGTCTTTTCTCACTCAGTGTTCCCTTGTCTTCGAGATGCAGCCCCAGACCTACCCCACCGAAAGATCTAGGATTGCTTACCTGATCGGTTCGCTGAGTGGCGAGGCTCTCGCGTGGGCTGCGGCGGTGTGGGAACGCGGGTCTGAGGTCTGTTTCGACTACGGCGCCTTCACTGAAGACATGCGGAAGGTCTTCGACCATCCTGTCCGGGGCAAGGAGGCTTCCCAACGTCTCCTACAGCTTCGCCAGGGATCACGCAGCGTAGCCTCCTTTGCGGTTGAGTTCCGGACCCTCGCGGCTGAGAGCGGCTGGAACGAGGAAGCGCTGCAGGGGGCCTTCCAAAACGCACTCAGTAGTGAGCTGAAGGACCGCTTAACCTCCTGGGAGGAACCGAGGGACTTGGACCATCTCAATTGCTCTCGCCATTTCATATGGACAATCGTTTGCGCCGAGAGACGCAGAGAGAGAAGCACTCCTACTTTCGCCACGCCCCCTTCCGAGTCACCGGCCGCGACTCAGTCATCCCACCCGGTCGTCGTTACTCCTCCCAATGTGCGGTTCTCTTCCCCCGAGCCGATGCAGATTGGACGCACACACCTTACTCCCGAGGAGAGGGAACGTCGCCTCCGATCGGGGGCTTGTTTGTACTGCGGTACCTCAGGTCATCTCCGATCCGGATGTCCCGCCCTCTCGGGAAAAGAACGGGCTCGTCAGTAATCCGAGGGATACTGGCGAGCCGCTCTTGTAGTCCCTCAGTCTCCCGTCCCCTCCTTGAAGCCGTCCTCTCGTGGCGAGATCAATCCCTTCCGCTTTCCATCCTCTTGGACTCCGGTGCGGATGACAGCTTCATTCGACCAGGAATTGGTTTAGGCGGTCTGAGGATCAACACCATCCCTCTCGATCTCCCAATCGAGACCCAGGCCCTAGACGGGAGGACCCTCACGCGGGTGGAGCATCGCACCGTTCCGCTCAACCTGCTTGTCTCCGGTAATCACCAGGAAGACCATATCCCTCCTGGTGATTTCCAGCCCCTTCTCCCAGGTTGTCCTCGGCTACCCCTGGTTGCGCATCCACAACCCTCAGGTCGATTGGGGTACTGGGCGCATCTTGTCTTGGAGTACCCATTGCCTGTCCCAGTGTTTGCGGTCCGCTCAGGGCCCTCGGACGACTGAGCTCGAGCCCGCCCCCGAACCTCCTAACCTGACCTCCGTCCCGAGAGAGTATCACGACCTCGGAACGGTCTTCAGTAAGTCCCATGCCTTGACCTTGCCCCCCCACCGCCCTTATGACTGCGCCATCGATCTCCTTCCCGGAGCCCCCCTTCCTAGCAGCCGTCTGTTCAACCTTTCTCGCCCAGAACGCGAATCTATGGAGGAGTACATAGGAGAATCCCTCGCCGCTGGAATTATCCGCCCTTCGTCTTCACCTGTTGGAGCGGGGTTCTTCAGTAAGAAGGATAAATCGCTTCGCCCCTGCATCGACTACCGTGGTCTGAACGACATCACCATCAAGAACAAATACCCGTTACCTCTCATCAGTTCCGCCTTCGTTCCCCTTCATGGAGCCTCCGTCTTCTCCAAACTAGATCTGCGCAATGCATATCACCTGGTCCGCATTCGGAAGGGCGACGAATGGAAGACGGCCTTTAATACCCCTTTGGGCCACTACGAATACCTGGTAATGCCCTTCGGCCTCACTAATGCCCCCGCTGTCTTTCAGTCCTTGGTCAATGATGTCCTCCGGGACATGTTGAACCACACCGTTTTCGTCTACATAGACGACATACTCATCTTCTCCAAATCCATGGAGGAGCACCGGGTCCATGTCCGACTGGTCCTGCAGAGGTTGTTGGAGAACAGGCTGTACGTGAAGGCGGAGAAGTGCGAGTTTCACGTCCCTTCCATTTCCTTCTTGGGGTACATAATCAGCCAGGGCCAGGTTGAGATGGACCCCTCTAAGGTCTCTGCGGTGGCTGAGTGGCCCGCTCCCCCAACCCGCAAGAGATTGCAACAGTTCCTTGGCTTTGCCAACTTCTACCGTCGGTTTATACGTGGTTACAGCCAGATCGCGGCACCCCTCACGGCCTTGACGTCCACCAAGACCTCCTTTGCTTGGACGCCAGAGGCGGAGACCGCCTTTCAGGGCCTCAAACAGCGGTTCGTATCCGCCCCCATCCTCACCCAACCTGATCCTTCTCTCCAGTTCGTGGTGGAGGTCGATGCCTCGGACACCGGAGTGGGCGCGGTTCTGTCCCAACGTTCACCCGCCGACCACAAGCTCCATCCCTGCGCCTTCTTCTCTCGAAGGTTGTCCCAGCCGGAGCGCAATTACGACGTTGGCAACCGAGAGCTCTTAGCGGTCAAGCTTGCGTTGGAAGAGTGGCGGCATTGGTTGGAGGGCGCTGAGCTCCCATTCATTGTTTGGACCGATCATCGCAATCTCGCTTACATCCAGTCTGCCAAGAGGCTAAATTCCCGCCAGGCCAGGTGGGCCTTATACTTTGGTCGGTTCAATTTCTCCCTCACCTACCGTCCCGGCTCCCAGAACGTCAAGCCAGATGCTCTGTCCCGCCTGTACTCTCCTGTGGACCCCGGCACTGACCCCGAGACCATTCTGCCACCCACTTGCCTCGTCGCCACTCTCACCTGGGAGGTGGAGTCCGCGGTTCGTCTGGCACAGAGGCAACAGCCAGATCCCGGTCTCGGCCCCCCTAACCGTATGTTCGTTCCTGACGCGGTTAGGTCCAAGGTTCTGACCTGGGCGCACTCCTCCCGGCTTACCTGCCACCCAGGTATCACCCGCACCTTGGACTTCATCCGTCGGCGTTTTTGGTGGTCCACCATGGACAAGGATGTCCGCTCGTTTGTCTCGGCGTGTGCAACTTGCGCCCGGAACAAGACCTCGACCCGCCCCCTTTCCGGGTTGTTACAGCCCCTACCCATCCCCAGCCGTCCCTGGTCACACATCGCCCTCGACTTTGTCACCGGTCTACCCTTGTCAGAGGGTAATTCCACCATCCTAACCGTCATTGACCGTTTCTCCAAGGCCGCCCACTTCGTCGCTCTCCCCAAGCTTCCCTCCTCAAGGGAGACCGCCGACCTCCTTTTCCGACACGTGTTCTGCCTGCACGGCATCCCCGCGGACATCGTGTCAGACAGAGGCCCCCAGTTCACCTCACAGGTGTGGCGGGCCTTCTGCAAGGCTCTTGGCGCTACCTCCAGCCTCTCCTCTGGGTTTCACCCCCAGTCGAATGGTCAGTCAGAGCAAGCCAACCAGGAGATGGAGGCGGCACTTCGCTGCATCACCCACGCCAGCCCCACCACCTGGAGCTCACAGCTGCCCTGGGTCGAATACGCCCACAACACACTGCTAAACGCTTCCACGGGTCTATCGCCATTCATGGCCTCCCTGGGCTACCAACCCCCCCTGTTCCCTGATCTGGAGGAGATCGCGGTCCCCTCCGTCCAAACCCATCTGCGCAGATGCCGTCGCATATGGAAACGGACACGCACGGCACTTCTCCAGGCATCCTCTCGTTCCCAACTCCAGGCCAATAAGCGGCGTCGACCTGCCCTGAGTATGCCCCCGGGCAAGGGGTTTGGTTGCGGGCTAAGGACCTTCCCTTGAAGGGGACTCCTCCCAAACTCTCCCCACGCTTCATCGGTCCCTTCACCGTCTCCAAGGTGGTCAATCCCTCTGCGGTCCGCCTGAACCTCCCTCCTGCACTCCGTCGCATCCACCCCACCTTCCACGTCTCCCAGGTCAAGCCAGTCTCTACCAGTCCGTTGTCCCCCCCCACCCCACCTCCACCTCCACCAAGGGTGATCGATGACCACCCAGCCTGGACGGTCCGCCGGCTCCTGGATGTGCGGCGCGCGGGGACGGGGTCACCAGTACCTCGTCGACTGGGAGGGGTACGGTCCTGAGGAGCGCTCCTGGGTTCCCCGGAGCCACATCTTGGATCCAGCACTCATCCAGGACTTTGTCCAACGTCACCCGGCTGTCCTAGGGCGTCCGCCGAGAGGCGTTCGTCGAGGGGGGGGTACTGTTACGCCACGTCCCGCTACGCGGTCCAACACCCACCTCTAGTGGTCGTGGGTCGTAACTGGTCCTCTCCAGCAACCCACCTGTCTCCTATCCCCAATCACCAGTCCCCTATTTAAGCCAGCAGTCTCCGTTCCTCCGACGCCAGTTCGTCGTTTGATCACTTCTTAGTCTCTCGCGGTCCTACCAGCATTCTTGATTCACACCTACCGATCCTGCCTGCTCTCCGACCCCTGCCTGTCTGACTCTCCTGCCGGTTCCTGATCCTCGCCTGTCTGACTACCCCGCCTGCTCTCCGACCCCTGCCTGTCTGACTCACCTCCCGGTTCCTGATCCACGCCTGTCTGACTATCCTGCCTGCTCTCCGACCCCCGCCTGTCTGACTATCCTGCCTGCGCTCCGACCCCTGCCTGTCCGACTCTCCTGCCGGTTCCTGATCCTCGCCTGCCTGACGACTCGTCCCTTGCCCCGCCTGCACGCCTGCCCTCCCGGTACCGGACTCCGCTCGCCTGACCCCCCGAACGATTGCCCCAATAAATTCCGTTACCCTTTGACCCTGTCTCCGCTCTCTCTGTGTTCAGTGTTTGGGTCCCAGTTACTAGTGCCTTAACACAGAGAGCTTTGTGTTCCTTCTTGTCATATTTTAATAGATGTTTGACCAACTCCTCATGCCCTGCATTATGGAAAAAAGCTAAAGTGAGCCCCTTGCCAAAAAATGAAAAAGCTACTTTACTAATAGTAGGCCCATCAGTCTACTACCAGTACTGAGCAAGATATTGGAAAGAATTGTTTTTAATGAAAATTCCAGAATATTTTATTAACAATGACCTTATAACAAAATCCCAGCATGCATATCGAGTTGGTCACTCAACTAACTCTGCTATTGTTCATATTACCGACGAATGGTTTAAAGAAATGGACAACAAAATAATTGTGGGTACTGATGCTTGATTTTAGTGTGGCTTTTGACATTATTGATCATGCACTGCTAATTGCTAAACTCAAGTGCTATGGTTTTGCTGATACTGCCCTCTCTTGGATGGCAAGTTATCTGCCTGGCAGGAGGCAAAGAGTGTTTTTTCAGTCAGCAAAGATGTCCTCTGTGGAGTGCCTCAAGGAAGCTGTCTGGGTCCTCTTTTATTTTCTATCTTTAACAATGAACTAGCCTATGTTCTGGAACGTACAAAAGTAGTAATGTATGCTGATGACTCAACTATGTTCTTTGCTGCGTCTACATGCAAGGAACTGACTGATGTATTATGCAAAGAAATACAAACTGTGTCTGATTGGGTAGAGGACAACAAAAAATCACTAAGACTAAGTGCATAGTTATTGGTACCAGGAGAAGGATTGCCAGAGACTCCTGTTTAATTCTATCTATGGGTGGTATTCCAATAGAGCAAGTAAGGAAAATGAAATTACTTGGCATTATAATGAATGATCAACTGTCATGGTCGGACCATATTGATTCAATTGCTGTAAAAATGGGACAGAATCAGGTGATTCAGGCTCTTGTTCTCTCTCACTTAGGGTACTGTATGGTTCCAGCGCCGCTAATAAACATATAAAAAAATCTCCAGCTTGCTCAAAATAGAGCTGCAAGATTGGGTTTTCAATGTTCTTTTGGAACTAATGTCATGAAGATGCACAACAGTCGGTCATGGTTGACCGTTCAGGCTAAAGTAACATCTAGTCTTGTAATTTTCAAAGAACAGCTTGTTCAGACAGGCTCAAGGCAGAGTCATCTGACTACTACTTCGACTGGTCAGAAAAGTCTGTTTTGACCTCCCACAGCCCAAAACAAATCAACTGAACAACGCAGTCATTTACGGAGCCGTCAGTCAGTGGAATTCCTTATTAGCATAAGAAGCATCAAGGGTAAATATAGACAAAAGAAATCACTAAAACAGATGCTGAGGGGATCTACACAACAGGAAAGCCTCTCTATGCTTGATGCCCCCCCCCCACCCCATAACCATACATTTCTATTTTTTGTGCCTTTATTTAATAAATGTGTTATTTTCGTAGCTTACAGTGTGTGGTATTAATAGGCCTAAATTCATTACAATCCTTGGGCTTGCAAACCCACAGCCAGGGCTGGAATGTCAGGTGTAATATGAATGACAGCCTGTCTAAAGTTGTTGTGCACCTCCAGTCTGTTGCACGCTTTTGTTTTGATGGCGACAATTGGGCTGAATGGCAATAATGCATTTGCTAAGCTTCGCCCTTATGCCCAGTTCAGACCAAAGATTCGCCTCGCAACGACTTGCAACTTGCGACTCCTTGCGACGAGACGGGCTGCAACGATCTAAAAACTGGGCAATTCCCACTGCTGCACCGGGCGACTACGTCAGGTGGTTTCCCTAGCAACTTTGAACGCTCTGGCACAGCTGAGAGCCACAATAGCACCGTGCTACACATTGATGGTTTATTGGGTTTTATCCTGATGTAAATGCAACGGCTCCGCGGTTCCGGGAGGGGGGGGGGAGGGGGTAGTCTTTGGTAGAGGTGTTGCTTTGCTGTCTCCACAGAGACAATGAAGCGATATCATCATGAGCAGCTTTAAATGGAGAGAAAGTGAAACCGCGAGCTGCTGATCATGTGAGAGAAGATGATGCAGTCGTATTAAACAAAGACGTTGAAAGATGGTGCAATCTACGAGAGAGACACAGAAGAACTGTCCTTAGGAGGCTTTTGTCTGGATAAAAAAACAAGTGGTCAGCAAAATAAAGAATATGTTGGCGTTTTTGCACATGTAAATAGTTAATCACGTTTACTTGTTTAAAAGTTTTGAGTACACCCCTCCATAGCGTAATGAAGTCCCTTTCGATCGATCCTAGAAGAAATTAAATCCTATTTCGCCCCAAACCTCTCCAAAACCTGCTTAGATATACTGTCAGCTGACATTTTTCCATATATTTTTGTTTTCGAGTCTGGTTTGTTTGTCCGAGTTCGATATGGTAACGACGGGGTGCGTGACTTAGCGACAGGTCTATTTTCAATCGTGGGGCCCGTGACATCTAAAATAGTTCTTTCAAGATCGGATGAGCTGTTAAAAAGTCAGGCTGCATTTGCTACATTCTGAAATTTCGGCACTGCTCGGACATCAATTTGCCTCTAGCCATCAGAGGCTTCACGCTCCCCCTTGGCTCTCTGGCGCCCCCCAGGTTGGGAACCACTGATGTATAGCATATTGTCCATTTTAAAACTCACTTTTCTCCTGCAATGGACTGTGTTTTTCTTATTGAGAGATTAATGATGTTTGTACATTGTATTGAATTGTTGTATATGCAGTGTTTCTATGTATGTTTATATGTCTGCGTATGGTTTTTTGTTTTATGTGGACCCCAGGAAGATTAGCAACCACAGCTGTGGAAGCTGAAAAATAAAATCTTGATGAAGAACTCTACACATTTTCATCAAGCATTTCCATTCATTATTTACTCATAATTTGTTTACTGGGGGTTTTTCTCCCGCTCTGTTGAGTTTTTCCACTAAACAAGGCTAAAAACGAGTACCTGTACAAGTTTGTATACGATTAACAAAACCTCACAGTGCTTGGGAATTACATTAGATGTGGTTGTCTGTTCAATACAAATGGTGTTTTTCTTGGCACAAACATTATGGATTTTATATTTGTAGAACAAACTAAGAGTCAGTTCAACATGACTTTACAGGAGTATTACTTGAAGAGCTCAAAACATGCCAACTGCCGCTGAATCAGGTACTTTGCCTTGAGATATTCTCAAAAGAAAATATAACAATGAACTCTATCATGAAATAAAAAACCTCAACCTGTAATTAATTCAATGGACCTATGACAGGGAATCCGTTTTGTAAGTGAATGTTAAAATGGAAAACACTGAGGGCCTTACATTATTAATAAAAAAAAATGGCTCATCATAAGGCTGATGTTTGATGAGGTAAAGGACCTTTGCCTGGAAAAGTCAGACAGCTCATTATGGTACCATGCTAGCTGCTGGGAATTAGAATCATTCTAAAGTAAATATGATCACATTCAATTGATCGAATGTGCCCGAGTGTTACTCGGGCTGTGAAAGTGGTTATTGTTGACTCTCCGACATCTGAAGGGGTCGTTGGTTGGTCACTTGGTGGTTGTTGTCAGTCTCATTTTGTTTAGAGAAAAACCCAGCAGGCTCCCCAAACAGGCCTCCTTGGCGCTGGATAAAAAGATACACAAAATATAAAAAGATAGTCAAATTAAATGCATATTTTGAAGTTAGTTACTTTAACTTCGAGCTGTGTAGAAATAGCTGATGTTGTGAATGGCCCAAATGTTGAGTATATTCAGACAGAGAATTGGTGACCTACTGCAAGGCTGAAATATAATTTGAAGTGTCAAGTTTTCACATTCATTGAACAATAACAATATTGCCATCATTTCGGTTTTTATGTGACCTGTACTTGATTTTGGAACATTGAGAGGATTTGAATCCAAAGGATTGGACCAACAGCATCCTATCCTGGCTGTAACAACTAGGAACTCTAGTTATTAAAGGTCCAATGGCATGAACATTTCCCTTTATGAGGTTTTCTAACATTAATATGAGTTCCCCTAGCCTGTCTATGGTCCCCCAGTAGCTAGAAATGGCGTTATGTGTAAAATGAGCACTGGGTATCCTGCTCCGCCTATGAAAATGAAAGCTCAGACACCACGAATTTGGTCCCATACGTCGTCATAAGGGGCCAAGTTACCTCCCCTTACTCTGCCTTTCCCGCCCAGATAATTTTGCCCCCCAATGAAACAATGGGCTACGACCGTGCATGGGTTGTGTGAATACGGACACTGTAGCGCAAGTGTTGTACAGTTCTTTGTTATTTGGATAACCATTCTGCTATTGGTGTTATGGCACATAACACGTCGGGTTCTCTGAAGTCTCTGGTATTTCCACAACGAGACTCGTAGCGGAGGTTATCTCAGCCATGGTTGAGAAGGAATTGGGGGAAAGGAACTTTGGCTTTAACTTCCTGAAGTACATGAACCGTGACATGGAGGAGAAAGGAATTGTTGCCCGCGATTGTCTCCAGCCGGACTCCCACTGCCCGCTGCCTGTTGCCAGCTGCCGCGAGGCACCTCTGCCTCGGCACTGCCTGCTGCCGAGGCGGTGGTTCCTCGGCAGCAGAGAGACAATCGCGGTCAACATCCCTTTCTCCTTCATGTCGCGGTTCAGTCTACTTCAGATTGGCGTGGAAGTGGAAGGACCAGAGACGTCGGAGAACCCGACGCAGTCGTTTGAGATTCATAATATCGTCTGGCGGCGCACACAGCTTTTGGCCATGATAATATATAATATAATACTATGTATCATATGATATTATTTAGATAAAGAGATCCAGGACCCAGAGTGTTCTAGAATATATACAGAACACGGCAAAAGGCTGTGTGCACCTCACCATTGCGATACATCCACTGTTAACACGAGCGCATGGTACCGTGGCCGCAAGCTGCTCAGGGCCATTCCATGCCCTCCACCTTGCCCCGCCTCTAAAAATCGGCACGTTTGTGGAAAGCTTATTGTGGGACTGGCTCGTAGTGGCTGTAATTCTGCACGAAGGCTGAATTTCTTGAAGGTCTTCAAGAACTGTATTAGGAGCCCACTAACAGCTGAATAAAAGCATTCATAAAGTAGCATGCCATCGGATCTTTAAACTGTAGTCTCAATAAGGATGTAGCTGACACGTTCTCTCTATCCGTCCCTGATCTATCTTTGAGCTCACCCTAAAGATGGCTCCTTCGTCCGTCTCGTTGAGCTCCTCCTCATTGAGCAGCAGCCCTGATATTGTTCTGGTGAGTTCTGGAGCAGCCTCCTCCTCTATGTTCCTTAGGCCAGCCTGGAGAAGTTAGCAGGACAGACGGGGCAGAACAAGGGAAAAAATAAATATTTAAAACCCTGAATTTAGATTAACAATTAAATAAAAAGTAAAACGCATATACTTCAATTCAATTTCCAAAATAATTGGCAGCTTTAATAGGTAAACCTGTCAACTGTTTTTATGTGATTATATTTTCAAGTGAAATAATGATGCCTAACAGTTATGAACAAAGGTTTGAAGTACTTCTTCACATGTGTCAATCAAATGTAAAGAAAGCAGCACATAGATCCTGTCCAAACCTAAGCACGTCCTCCAACAAGAACATACTGCCGAATGAGCCAAAGTCCAAAATCGATTCCCTCATGGGACAATACAGGACATTCAATCTAACTACATTGGGGTCGTCCACTTTTCCCTTGTGAATATGATAGTACCATCAACTGACCTGGATCTCATTTGATGCCTTTGTTTTGTCTGGTCGGAAGCCGTAGTACTCTTCCTGTCTCTTCTTCATCTTTCTAAAATAATCCTGAATCAGGAAAGTGGCGTAGAACTTGCCAACGGTGACCTCGTCGTCTGCAAGGACAAAACGTGGATCAGAAACGGCATTGGATGTAAACTACATTCATAATTAGCAATCAGAAGTCCAAACTGTGCACGTTATTTGAATAATGGATATTGGACATTATATAGGCAATTTTTGTTTAAGATGAATCATGAATGGTGACCTCCTATTGGTGGGATGACCTGATCCAAGAGCTTCATGCTGGTGCGTTTCCAGATCTTCTTGATGATGGCCCGTAGTTCCTCATTGGCTTGTTCAAAGTTACCTGGCATATAGATAAGGAGTGTCTTAGGGGTGACCTCGAATCTTTGACAACTTTAATCTTCGATAGAAAAGTTGTCTATAATAGTAGAATTGTCGTGTTGGCAGAATTGTGTGAATGTAACAGCGGGACAGTCCATTTGGAGGATGGGTGTGCTAAATGAGTTACACCACAGCGTTGCGAGGATAGGGATGCTAAATGGGAGATACCACAGTGTTGGGAGGATAGGGTTGCTAAATGGCTGATACCACATCACTGGGAGGATAGGGGTGCTAAAAGGGTGATACCACAGCATTGGGAGGATAGGAGTATGATCTCATAGATCTATCATTAACAACGGTATACTTTAGTCTATATTAGGCTAATAGTACTAGTATATAAGGCTAATATAGCAAAAGCAGACTTAATAGATTAACTAAGCAAGCAAGCAAGCTAATAGGAATACACCAGAAAGCGCTGGAGGATCTGTATATCCAGGCAGTGGGAAGGAAGACCAACTCCATCCTCTTAGATCCCTCCCACCCACTTCATCCTTGTTTTGATCTACTTCCTTCTGGCAGAAGATTCAGAATGCCTTTGGCCAGGAAAGCTATCTACAAAAAATCATTCATCCCCATAGCTATACACACACAGAACACTCATTCCTCAAAGAACTCACACAAATAACACACACGCACGCACGCACGCACGCACGCACGCACGCACGCACGCACGCACGCACGCACGCACGCACGCACGCACGCACGCCACGCACGAGCACACGCACGCACGCACGCACGCACGCACGCACGCACGCACGCACGCACGCACGCACGCACGCACACACACCTCCAAGCCTTCAGTCAAAAGACAATTTTCTAGTATGGTAACATACTAGACAATAAAGCTTTTTCAATCTTTGAATCTTGAATAGTAGCCTGAATAGTAGCCTGAATGCCACAACACATGGTGTGGCATTGTGAGAAGGTGGTTCAGATGGGGGGGGGTAATAAGGTGGAGACGCTGCCTCACTACCTCACTAACAGCTGTGAGGAACCCCGATTAGCCAATTTCTTAAGTGTTTAAACCATACAAAAATCACAATGTGGCATAATTGAGACACATTAATAAAGAAATACATCATATACTGTATGATTGGTCTATCAGTTGACCCACCTTCAGTCTTGATCTTCAGTGCAGTCCGGACCAATGCAAACAGCGTGGCATTGAAGGTGACCGTTCCATCACTGTTCAGAGGCATGTTCATGGAGACCAGTCTCTGGAGATACAGTTTCAGTACAATTATAATAACGTCTCAAATGGGTTACGAATCTTTTGCACAACATTAGACTTTCTAGGCCTTCACCTTGCAGGCAATCCGATGTGGACAGAATTTGCCAAAGCCCAGAGGAGGAGGGATCCTCCGCAGCAAGGTGACCACATCAAGGTGCTTTATCCGTCCCCTGCAGACATAACCATTAGCAGGTCAGAGTGGGGACATTTCCAGCCTCATAAACAAACTGGGCTGTGGAGAGGCAGTACTAGTGAACTGCAGCCTGCCGCAAGTCGTGCGTTCTGAGCCGTGGAGTGCCAGCTTCGTGGGTTGAGACAAAATCACGTCGTTATCGATGATCCTCATGTGCATGTAACAATGGCTAATTAAGTTCTACTATTATAAAGTATCACAACCTTTAAAAAAAAATTTTTGTGGTGTGAGAACAGAAATGTGCAACAAACTGGTCAAAGGAAACGAGAACCCCCGACTACTGAGCTGATCCATTGCTTCAGTCTGTGTGAAATTACCCTGAGCTCACCAAAGTGTTAATCCACCACCTCCTCCCTACGTGTACTGTATGTATTGCTATTTATACTGTGTCCCCTGACCTCCTAAAGTTCCCACAGGATTTCTGGCAGAAAGGGCATTCTGGCATAAAGCCTTGAAGGAAAACTTATCCCATGTCACAAGACCAAGTAGGCCTAGTGAGTAGTCAAGTTCACCAAACAATTTTTTTTTAAAGGAGACATATGGAGATATTATGGTGTTTTCTTAACAAGTAAACATAGTATTTGAGTTACAGAAAACTTTTGAGCTGTTTGCTGGAAATAGCTTTTAGGGGAAAAAAAAAAAAAAAATAGCTTTAATGCAAATCAGCTGCTGCCCAATGAGCTGTCAGACTGAACAACAGCATGGGGGAGAAGGGATTGTTGCCGTTTGCAGACTCCTGGAGCTCTCTATCTTCATAATGTAATATAATATAATAATAATATTATATATGGCTATTTATATAATATTAGATAGAATATCACGACCAAAAACTATGTGCGCCTTGGATGATATTATGAATCTAAAGACTGCGTATGATGTCTCTGTACTTTCAGAAATGCATATCTCACTCTAAAAATCATACGTACTGACTTTTTTCAAAGTTTGTATGCGTGTGGGAGCACCAGAGAACCAAAACAACACCCCAAATCCCAGAAAAAGTGTTGTTTTCATAACATGACCCCTTTAAACAATTAATGAAATTCCACAAACAGTGATGACATTAAATTAACAAACAAACCAATCAAAAACCTGACACACCCAGTCCACATGGGACATGATGGACACATTTTCTGTTTAGACAGTTGCTGAGGCCGTCAAGCTGCCCAGCATTACCTGAGGATGGGGCTGACCTCTTCTTCTGTACATTATGCCCTGCCAAGGAAAACAGTCCCACATGGCACACTGGACGCAGCTGGAGCCAAAGACCTGGCTGCTATTTGGGCCAGCTTACCACTGTAGTGGACCGGTCTCTAAACCCCTCTAGGCTCTGTACTGAGCTTTCTCTGTGGACGAGGGCTGCTGCCATGGGTCGATGTTAACAACAACTTTGATGATGAACATGCGTTTGTCAATATTTTTAATTGATGCATGCATTTTATTTGGAAGTAGTTAGTACTTTTTTATTAATCAGTCTAAAAAAGTAACAGTCTGGGCCAACTCACCGTTGATGGCCAGTATTTCAACGCTGAACTTGTTGCCATGTTCACCTTATCACAAGATTATGTCATTTATTTAAGCATGCATCTTCTTTGCCTTCTTTGCAACAATTTTCAAACCCAGAGAAATGGCGTCATATGACCTTTGGCCGCTAACTTCTAGATGAGACCTAATTAATTTAAATAATAAATAAACCAAGACTTTTCAATGCTATTTATAAACCCTACCCTTACCCTTGTCCTCTTGTTAAAACGCATTGTTGGTAATAAGAGTGTGCCGTAAATAGTAAGTCATCATGGCACTTGAGTATTGTTCTCTTTTCGGGACTCCTATTTGGGCGTGGTACTGATTAATCAGCAATAAGAGAGGCAGCTCATGCAGAAATGGAGGTTCAAACCTCTTTGAACAGTGCAGTGCTTTGCTTCACATTGTTGGTGGAGGGAGAGACTAGTGAGGGAACCAAGAGAGACCAAGGCTAAGGTGCAGCAGTAAGATCATCGCCGGAAGACCTTGTATGATCCTCGGGATATTACGACCTACCCTTATCTCACTTACTAGATTTTCAACAATACTTTGTTTGGCAGTGGATTTTACCCCCTTGGTTTTACACAGGCAAGGCAGTGAAATTGCCGGGCATGCCGAGCCGCGACCGAACCGGCTTGGCAGTGTAAAATGGCCTAGTGATGCATCCAACACTGATGCAATGTTTTACATAAGTCGCTACAGAAGATAAGTTGCAAAGTCGGCTTCATCACATTCCAACTCAGACGGCTCACTGCGCTGCACCACAGGAAGCACACAGAAGACCTTCTACATTTGTCACACATTAAAGCTCTTTCCAACACACTTACGTGGCCTCAGGGTCGTATTCTGCCCAGATTTTCTTGAACTCATCCAGGTGTTGGGGTCCAAGAATCGACCAATCACGTGTCAAGTAATCAAAGTTGTCCATAATAACAGCCACAAATAAGTTGATGATCTTTACAAAGGGAAATTAAACAAATATAAGCTGCATTCAGTTCTATACATGCCTGCATGACATACAGATGTATCTCTGCACTATCAACATATGAATGTTATGTGTGTTCTGGGCTTGTTTGAATTTATTTACCAGGAAAGCACATAGCATATAGAAACTCATGAAATATATGATGGCAAAGTTGGCTCCGCAGGTGTTCTCCTCCCCCGGTAGGTAGTCTGACTTGGGGTCGCACCTCTTCCCATACATGCAGGCCAACATGACCTCGTGCCAGGCCTCCCCAGTGGCACACCTGCAAAGACACAGGGGTCATGGATGTTGTGATGCTGAAAGTCACAATGTGAGATTTATTATTTGTACACTTTGTTGAATAGATGGCTGGAGATAAGTATTTAGTTTTAGTAATAAGAACAAACTGAGGCTTTTTAAGGATAAATGTGCTATCTGACAATAGTTTTAGTTGTTTTATTACGTTTAGTCCTCCCCTTGGTATCCCCTTGTCTTCTGCCCCATCTTTTGTATGTCTTCATACACCAGTGTATCGTATTCATCTCATCGTTTGTTCATGGTTTGTCTTGAAGAATATAGTGAAGACTTTTTAGATACTTTTACAGTTGAGTCAGTGTCTGCATTTGGGTATAGTAATGAAGTGTATATTGTAGTTCGACAGTATAGACAGATATTATTTTGAATGAATGGAACGTAAAAAGAGATGCCAAATCATTAGATCGTGGAGATTGAAATGGTTGAAAACGGATGCTTATATGTTTCCAGAAGAAGTAAAGACATTTCTAAAGTCCTCCATAGCATTGAAGTGATTTATTATCCAAGTGGGCAACAAACATCTTGCCTGATCTCCGCACTTGGGTCCTGGTCCCATTCAACCTGCTTACCTTAATTCATGGAACCCAATGCAGGGTGAAACCTGGACTGGGTTTGTTTTCTACCGTGAGTTGTAGTTTCATGCGCAGCCACATTAAAGAGATCCATCGCAGCGGTTAGCACTTTGTGGCTCAGCCACCTATTGCAGGTTTATCTTAAGAAATAAATACATGTGGTTACCTTATAAGACATTTAATAACAAACAATAATAGTCCACCTACCTAAACAGTAGTAGCACAGCTTGTGGGAATGTCTGGAAGTTGTTATTCCTGTTGATATATGTGCCATCTACCAAGGCAATTTTCCCAAATATCTATTCAAATTGAGATAAAGCAGTAGAATCAGACGGAATTAGACCTTTCTTCTGTCTTTGTGTACATGTTTGGGTGTGTCTCTCCAATGTACATATACCTGCATTCCAACCACAGCGTAGATGAAGAACAGCATCAGAATGAGCAAGGCTACGTAGGGCAATGCCTGTAACACAGCCAGTGAAACGCATAGTTAGCAACAATAATAATATATATAAAAAAAGAAGCAACAAAGCACGTTAAGCGATTCCAAGTGGGTTTCCTACCTGGAAAGACTTGATGAAGGTCCACAGCAGGTTCCGTATGCCCTCAGAGCGATTGAGCAACTTAACGAGACGCATGACGCGGAACAGTCTGAAGAAAGTGATGGACACACTCATGTTCTCCTTGGACTTGACAGAAGGAAAAGCCCAATCATATCAATGAATACAGAGTCCAAAAACAACTTTTCTCTCTGTATTCAATGGAAAGATTGTCATGATAAAACAAAACTTACTGCAATTGCCTGCATTGGATCCACTTCCTACAAAATATATACATTTTACAATAATACGTTGTGATAGCACATTTAGAATGTATATTATGCATGTCACATTGTTGTGACCTATAATCCTTCAAAAATCTGCATTACATAATGGATAAAATATGCTATCTTCAGTATCTTGTTAAACATTAAAACTTGGTAGTATTATAAGTTTGCTATCCCATTACCGTACAGCCATGGAGGCAGTAAAGCCCTCCCGAAGAAGCTAGCGCTGCCTGGGGAGAGGAAAACAAACAGAAGTACGGTAATCGGCACAAGGCTGTGGGGACGGCTGGAGGTGGAGGTGTATATCACTGCCTCTAAAACATCTTCATAACTGTGTACACAAAAGAGAGGGTAGACATACAGTATATGACCTCCCCCCAACACAGACTAGTGATCAGCCAGCCAACTTTAGCCTACGACACTAAATCAAATACTTTCGATAACCTTAGATAACCATTCTGTCTTCAAAACGCCTGAGCATGCTCCACATTCACAGCTTATATGACCCGCTCACCCCTGGGATACAGTGAGAGACTGATTTTACTTAATATACTAGGGCCACCGAATAGTTCTAGGGCCACAGAATACTGCCTAGAGAATAACCTCAGAACTCTGAGATTTGTAGTGCTGAGCAAACTTCAGGAACAGACAGGTTAGACAGTGTTGGTATTACTGATAATCTGCCTGAGCTCCATGTCTTATTGTGTCTTAATACCACAAACCTTTGGTCATACCTCTCGATCGCCCACATCAGAGCTATCAATATCTTATCTTATTATAATAAACACACTGTTATTTGTTGTCGATATATAATGTACTTCTTGGACTGATATTATATATAGCCTACAATCCTACAAAGCCTTAGATGACACCAGTGTTGCTCATAACCTTTACCACAGAACTTCATGTATTGATTGAAATAATGAAATGATCCTCACATCCACCTCACTGAGGGTCACGTCCACCACGCTGCCAATCACAATCACAAAGTCAAAGACGTTCCAAGGGTCTCCAAAATAACCCTGTTAGAATACGCAGGAGGAAGAGAGAATGTACTATTAAAAGGTCTTTCTGCTGTTGATGTTCTAATTTAGTCTATGATTGTGTGACTGACCTTGGCTTTGAAGGCCATTAGTTTAAGGATCATTTCCACGGTAAAGAGAACAGTGAAGATCACATTTAGCATGTCTGACAGATGGGTCACATGTTCCGACTGGTTACAATGCTGGGATTCAAGGAAAATAAATAGAATGATTAGTTCCGTTCATCAGCAATACATCAAACAAAGGGCTCAAAAGTAATGAGTGATTTAAAATGAAGCTAATCATGATGATACAAAAATGTCCATAAACACATTTCAAAAAAAGTAACATTTAGTAAAGAGTCTGAGCAATTTATTTAGTTGACCACGTCTGAGTCAGGGCTAAGCTCATCAGTATAACGCCACGGTGTGTGGTGCATTTCATATAATAATAATAATAATAATACATTTTATTTAAAGCGCCTTTCATGACACCCAGTCGCTTCACA
>OLKM01003816.1:0-29492 GCA_900291075.1 Melanogrammus aeglefinus | reverse complement strand
TTCCTTTCATGGATTAACAAAGGTTTTTTTTATCGTAATTCACCTACAACTTACATTTTAACAAATCCATTTCCTAACTCCCAGGCCGATGTACAGTGCTTCAATCCAACAAAGCGTGCATGAGGTTTATAACATAAAAAAAAGTATTTGAAGGCAAAAATAAAGGAGTGGCTGTTCTCAGCACTCCATTAAAAGATAAATTGGCACACATTACTGATAAAGCGTTTCCTTGCTTCGACTTGAGACACTGCCTCGGCTCCCTGCATTAAAACTCAAGCTGCATGGAGCCTGGCAGGAGGCCGCTGGTTCTCGCTCCCAGGTGACCCTCTCACCTCTCCCGTTCAGGTGAGCAGAAGGATGTGCGGCGGAGGAAACTTTGACATCGATATGCGCGACCGCGGAGACAGAGAAGCGCGGCCCGTGGCCAATTCCAGTCGCCAGTTCAGGAAGTTCCATGAAGAAGAAGGCCGAGGCGTGAAGTCTATAAAGAAGCCTCTCCGCGGCTGTGACCTGGCCCCGCCCCCGGTACCACCCTGTGGGCGTGGCTCTACAGCAGATCCACCTGTAGTCCCTCATCTTGGCATGTCAATCAAACTTGCATCCGTCATAAACTGGGGGCTGGGGCGGGAGGCTGTTGGGAAAGGGGGGGTTTGATTGGGTGACGTCTTTGGCCTCGTGCACGTCTGTGAAATTAATATTTGTAGGTTACATTAAATGGATTGCTGTGTACAGTGGGACCATCAGATTATTCAATATATGCACCTAGAGATTTAGATATGTTATTCCCTTTGTTAAATTGTTGCGCATTTCAAATTTTTTTATTCAAATTCTTTGATAAAACCCAGTGTAAGCAGTAATTAAAATTCAAATTACAATTATTTATGTGAATTTAGTGTTTAATTAAGGCCCATGAGGAAAGAAAATTCCTGAGTATTAGCGAGAAAGCGAATGATGTCCATCACGCTCGGGATGAATATATCAGCCACACGTAATACCAAACACCGTGCTTTCAGTTAGCTTCTAGTTAGCATCAATGTCAAGAATTGCATTGGGGATTGAATGGTGACTTCAACTGAGTGGGGTCAAAACAATCCTGTTTGAGTACAAGCTGTGTTTGACCCCAGTTCACCACAACTAAACAATGCTCCCGGGAAATTCACTGTGGGCGAACCAATGCATCGGCATAATTCTGTAATGAACATCAGCCGTTCATGACTGTGTTGCCTTTTCATTTTTGATTTATTGTTCATGATGTTATAATTGGTAATCACAAATTTAAACTTTGTTCAAGTTTTCACGTTCATATAATACAATCTCCCCAGTCTGCAAGATTACAGTGTGGCTGTTTAACAAAAGAACTAATAAATTAATTTTAAAAAACACATCAAGATTGAATAATAATCAGATTTCAATGGCAATTCTACTATTACCCTTTGTGATGATATTGCAGTGCTTGTGTGACATTATAGAAGGCAGGATCTTTGAAGAAATATAAGTGACAGCCATTCTCACCCATGCATAGAAAAATGCAAATGTATTCAAAAAAGTCATTGGAATGATTGCTAATTGAAAAAACCCGAGTCGAGATATGATTCAGAATATATTCTATTGACATACAGCAAACTGCATCCCTGCCCTATGTGGAACGCCGCAAGTGGAAGCGAAGGCGAACTACAATCTCTTGGATTAGCGATGAGCAGGCATTCAGGTTGGGCAATGACTCGATCTGTATGTAAAATCAAGCACCCCTCAACCCAACCACGAGTGAGAAACACTGTCTTCGTGATATGTTTCACTATCCAGCGATTGGCTAGATTCCACCCCCGGAGACTAAAGCGCCGTCTATACATCACGCCGCACGTAGAAATTAATTTGTTGTTATGTTTGTTTAGATGCTTCCGGATTTTGCTATAGGTCGGGCAGATGTAAATATACAGGCCTAAAATTAATATATAAGCGATTTCCAGGGCAATATAACGCTATTAGACGCCAGCGTTTGTCAAACTAATGCATGCCAACCAAAGAGATATGTGTGGATGTTAGGTACAGAATGTTTTGTTTTACTGTTTAATGCACTCATGGATTTTAAAGAAATGTGGCCAGAATTGAAATTGGGGCGGTTTCGTGTGGCAACGGAAAATCAATCAGTTAAGGCCTATTACAAAAAAGTTCACTTTTCAGTTGCTCATCTTGAATTTGTGGTATTTTGTGGTCGTGTGTACTTAAATGAAAACAAGGCAATTGAAGTACGTGAACCTTCTATGAGTAGGCCTACCCCGATCCGCAGAAAGCACCTCACTAACACAAACACTGAATAAATACGTGACTTTCTGTAAAACCAATCCTTTTAAATTGGCAAGATGCTTTTTTTCTGTCTCCAATTTTCTTTTTCGATTTTTTAAGTTCACATATATATATATATGTGACCGGCACTAGGATTACTTGTGTATGACAAACGCCACTCTCTTTTAAAGGGGAGAGAAACCCTGGACTACACGCAGTGTGACTAATTTACAGGCACCACTCCCCACGAGGTTTAAATGACCTATTTTAGGGCCAGGACAAGCAGAGGCTCTGGAAATTGTACAAAAATAAAGTTTTATTTTAACAATATGCGCCGCTCAGACAATAAAATCAATACTTTTGTATTGATTAGGGCTGATACCTAAAGTTGGACACACACATAACCAGGTGAATACTGTTATGTATTTAAAGGTTTTTCGAAGGCAACTGCACACTTCAAAAGACACTGCACACTTAAACAACTCAAAACACTGTATACTTAAAAGTTGAGAGGCACTGCAACACTTCAAGCAAAACATTAAATTCTACAACACATGGAAAGGTGGATGTCAACAACTATCAAGGTAAGCGAGCAACAAAACAAAAATGGAGACCTAATTATAAGGATTTCTGGGGGAGAGAACAGTGGCTTGCCTGCCGACGTGGTGTCGGCCAGTTTCAGCCTACAAGACGCGAATAAATACATTACAAGAAATTCAACAAGTATTATTAAAACTGACCGCAGATGATACCCATGCCCAGTCTCTCGTACCTGCTTTGAAGCTAAGCTGTAGCGCATCCAAGTATACAGTAGATTGACTGGGACAGCTAATGCTGCTTGTCATAGAAGTGCTGATGATTAATATCTACAATATAACCAGGAAATACAAAGTTAAAATAAACCACCGAATATACAAGCAGCAGACGGGTGGCAACATCATATTATGGTGGACATTATTAGTAGCTCCCTTAAACTGCTACGAGGTAAGGCGTACAGGTACGAGGTACAATGGCAGTTTTAACCCTCATGGCACCAACGCAGACACACTAAGAATGCAAGGAGAGGTAAATAATCTAAACTCAACATTAAACACAAGCATATCAGACCCAGAAAAGTGTTTGTACCTCTTTTCTTCTCAGACCCTGCGAGCCGGCAACAGGAGCTGGACGAGGGTGAGCTACGAGAACAAACGTGGACTTGCAAAGTCCCGCGAGATCCTAGTCCTCAATGTACTGTGAGGCTGCTGTTGCTAGGTTCCCCACCTGGTGACCTTGGGTCCTAGGCGTCCCATATGTTTACATTTACACCCCCACTTTAAAATAGGTCGCGCGTCCCGGTGACATAACTCACTTTTACTTAGGCAGGAAACATTAGTCTCGTGGCCTGTGTGCTAAAAGGGTCTGGGGGCCGTTGGGCTAAGGGGTTGGGGTAGACGGAATGGGTTTGAATGCTGCCCAAGCTGTAGTTCGGTGGGTGAGCGGTCGTTATCTCTGGTCCCAACAAGAACTGGAGGGCTGTTTCTGGCCTTCAGGAAGAGGGTGGGATTGCTCTCCTGGGAGACCTGCAAGGTTCTTCCATGGACACAAGGCCATCTCTGGGGGCTGGGGGTCTGGGGCTGGCTCCTGTTCGGCAATAGAGCTAACTTACATAGGGGGAGCTGATGAAACTGACAGAAGGTCTGCCCTGTTTGCTGTCCTCATCCTCTCTAGCGTTTCCTAAGGGGGGGTTTCCATCCCTCTGTCTGGGGGGAGGGGGGCCACTAGTGGTTCTGAGACCAGCAACGCCTCTCTCAGTGATTGGTGCTTAGTTCAGAGCGATGAACAGTTTTCTGCCTGTTTCTGGGTTTGGATCGGGACTGGATCTTGTATACTGTACCCGACATTATCCAGGCATTTCAGCACTTGGTAAGACTTGTTGATTCCCAGACATCTTGGATTTTCTACGTCCTAGGTACATGCGTTTGCTTCGATAGACCAGAGTGCCTAACTGAAGCGATGCTGTGGTTGTTGGAGTTGGCGCTGCTCTCATGGCTGTGGCAGCCTGCCTCGCAAATGCTTTTTTAGCTGCCACATACACAGAAGCCAAGTGATCTTTGATGCTTGGTGGACCCAGTCATCTGGTGGGTGATGAAGCTGGCTCCTCATCCGCTTGCCCAGTAGTAGGTCAACCAAGGTTAGCTGGGGGTTTTCTGAGCCAAACATCAGTTTCGTATGGTGAATGACCTGTTGATGGTGGAAACTGTTGTATTGTAAGCACCCACTTGGGGGAGCAATTGAGGCGCATTTTCGCTTTTTCTCTCCTGGAAGGCAGCGCAAAAGATCAAAGGGTTCGATTAAACCTCTCGCATTTGGGTCCATTTCCTCTGGGTGGTAAGGGTCGTCCTGCTTTTTGGCAATCCCCATATCAGTTCGGCAAAAGGCGTTTGAGTAGTTCACCTTTCAAAGTTGCGGTCTTGGTCGAATGATTCTTTTAGGCACTCCATAAAGGTTACAAACCATTTTCTCCGTATGAGGTTTAACAAACAGTCATGTGGCCTTCTGGTCCGAAGATTGGATATGCTTGAGTGAATTTTGAGAAAACGTCGGTCACGACCAACGACCATGCTCTCTCCCATCATGCTCTTTCCAAGGTGGTAAAGTCATGGCAAACATACCTCTAAAGGTTTGGAGGCCGTCACGATGTCCCATGAATGTCCGGACTGAGGGCCCGCACTGGCTTTTGGCAATTGATCGCCAACGTTCACACTCTTTGCACCAACTGGTCAATGTCTGAACGCATAATTTGGCCAGTAGCAATCTTTCTCTGACCAAGGCTGTCGTCCTTCTCTGTCCCCTGGTGGCCGTGATTGTCATGTAAACTGGTCAGTTACTTCTGCTTGTAGTGCTTTTGGTAATAGCAGCTGGTGGAACTATCTGTCGGCTTGGGGGGCATCTGTACTCTCTGTAAAAGCACATTGCCCTTTTCCTTGATTCTCCTCCATTGTCGATCAAGCTCCAAAACTGGTTGGGTTCTCTAGACCGTTCTGCTCTGTCTGGGGGGGCGTCCTCATCCTCCCCAGTAGCGGGAGAAATGCTTTGACACTGGGTCTGTGGCTTGCAGGGCCTGCAGATCAGCCTCTCCCGCACCGGAGCTGCGTCCACTGCATGTGACGTTTACCAGTGAGCTGTGGTTGTGTGGGAGAGTATTTTTGGAGCCAGTCGTTTGTGATGGAATGCTTAAAAACGAGGCAACGAATGTCAGAAATGGAATGTACGGCTGGGGTGTTCGGGTTGACGGGAAAGGGCATCAGCATTACGGTTGGCTGCTCGCGGGCGGTATTTAATGTCAAAGTTTGAAACTGGCCAATTCGGATGCCCACCGTTGTTCTACAGCTGCTAGCGTTGGCGTCTGAGGTAAGCTCAGGGGTGTTGTCTGTGTACACGGTGAAAGCGTCCCAGAAGGTATTCCCTGAACTTTTCTGTGATGCCCACTTCAAAGCAAGTGAATTC
The DNA here is from genome assembly GCA_900291075.1 of Melanogrammus aeglefinus. Taxonomy (NCBI): domain Eukaryota; kingdom Metazoa; phylum Chordata; class Actinopteri; order Gadiformes; family Gadidae; genus Melanogrammus; species Melanogrammus aeglefinus. The sequence goes on along the minus strand of OLKM01003816.1, from coordinate 23,720 downwards.
TTAATTTCATGGAAGCTGTAAGTCTTGACATGTTTTCGTTCACTTGGTCTAAGACCCCCGGCTGGCAAATGCGATTGGCCGACGGGCTCCATCTGTTCTTGAGCAAGTACTGCACCCAGTGCCCTGGTGGCTGGCATCCCTCTAGGAATAAAGGGCTTCTTGAAGTCCCGCGTAGCCCAAGGACAGGAGCAGTGACAAGCTTGTTTTTAAGTGTCTGAATGCTTTTTCACAATGACTCACTCCACTGTCCTTCCAACTTGGCACGACCTTTTGACTTGTTTTTTCTTGGCTTCCTTCTAGCTCTCCAACCAAGTTCAAGATGAAAGCGGGGCTGGCATGTTTGCGAAACCTCTACAAACGCCTGTAGAAGGAGGCAAAACCAAGAAGCCGCGTAATTCAGTGGACGGTGGATGGGCGCTTCCACTCTGCCACTTGCCCTGGTCTTCCTCTGGGTCGTTGCCGACACCGGCAGGGGAGAATGAATGACAAGGTATCGCACCTTCCCGCTGAAAAAAATGGCATTTTAGACATCCTTCAGTTTCAGGTTATGCTGCTGGAGCCGACTCAAGAACATCTCCAACCGCTGCAGGTGTTGACTGAAGGATGTGGAGAAAATTATGATATCGTCCAAATACAGCAGCAATGACTGAAAACTCTGATCCCCGAAGATACGTTCCATTAGGCGCTGGAAAGTTCCTGGCGCATTACAAAGTCCAAATGGCATTCTGTTGAACTCGAAGAGGCCAAACGGGGTACAGAATGCCGTCTTCTCTTTGTCTCTCTCTGACATTGGCACCTGGTTGTATCCACTTGCCAAGTCGAGCGTTGAGAACCATTTGGCACCAGTAAGAGCATCCAAAGATTCTTCAATGCGCGGCAGCGGATATGCGTCTTTCCTCGTCTTGGCGTTGAAGTTGTCGATAATCGACACACAGCCGCGATGTACCCACACTTTTTCTGGACAACTACGTATGGGGGAGGAGAAAGGGCTGGAGGCTCACTCTCACAATCCCCTCGCTGTAACAGTTCTTGTATGTGGGACTTTGACCAGTGAAAATTGAGATGGGGGGAGACCGCGGTACCGCTGGCGAACAGGGACGTCATGCCATCAGTGGGAATCTCGTGGTAGATCAGGTCAGTACAGCCCAAATCCCCATCATCCAGGCTGAATGCCGTCTCGTTACTTGTCAGCAAAACTCTTGCTGCTTGTGCATCATTAAACAGGGAGATCGGGCCAATTTCAGTTCACTCCAGGTCAGGGAGGGGTGGGGGAAGAGGCCTCTTACTGCCGTAGACTGGATGAATACCACTGTCCGGCCTTCGTCCTGTGTCTGCTCCTCCACCCCTGTACAGCCTGGGAAGAGGAATGTAGATCGGCCAAATGTATGTAACGTCCCCAACACTGTTTTTGAGACACTCAGCCACTGATACTTCCTCACCCAACATTAACAACAGGGATGTTGACAGTTCCTCTGGAAACAGTGAGGAGGGCGCTAGATATGAGCAGGTTCATGGGTAACCGACCTTTTCCATAGGGCAGAGGCTCCAGCAATACAGTACCAAGGGCTGGGCCTGGGCCTTGGTTGCAGGTGGCCTGGACAAACTGTAGGGGAGCGCCGCTTGGTATCCGGATTGGCCGGTCCGGTGGTGTTCACAGCCTCCCCTACATGGCCGGTCTGCAAGAGGCCGTGTCTAATCTGTTGGTACTCCTGACAATGCACGCCCCCAGTCCTCTCAGCTTGATTTTACGTAGAGGAGAAGAAAAGAGATGTCACCATGTTTCCCTGAATAATACAGAGTAACAGCCACTGTAATTGTGTTCATTCCCCAACAGACCAGGTACTACAGTTTTCCTTTTGTTGGGAAGCTGGATCAGGAAGGGTCTTTTACCACCAGGATGGCCCATCTGTGGAAGGGTGGTGCCGAAAACTTCAACATCTAACTCCACATACCCCAAATATGGAATATCTAATCCATTAGCTGCTGTTTATTTGAAGCAGGTACAGATTTCAGTTGCTCATTTGTTTTGTGGCATCAGATACTGTTCAAGGAAGCCTGTGTTACAGTAGTTACCATTGATCCAGTATCAAAAGTAAAGGACGGCACCTCAGCCCCTACTCTGATCTTTACTACTGGGCAGCGTCCAATTAGCCGAGATGCCAGACTTGCCTGTTTAGAACCCACAAATCCCCCTTCTGGTATCGGGTTCCCAACACCAGAGGGCGCTAGTTTTCCTGCTGCTCCACTGCATTCACTCTTGCTCCCACCCATTGGCCCGCCCCGTGATTCCCACCCCCCAGGGAGACCGCCCATTTCAACCCGACAAAATCTAGCAATATGACCTGCCTTGTGACACCGCATGCATATTGGTTTTCCATCTGGCTGGAACTGGTATTGTTTTGGCCTGCTGCTGCTGGGGGGATCCTGGGGGCTTGTATAATTAGGGGCAGTGGACGAAGAGCCTAAGTGTTTAAGAATGGCATCTAGCTGTACTTGCTGTTTACGTAAACACTCCTTCAATTCTGCCAGCTCATCACTGGCCTAGCAGCAATAGCGTTGGTGTCGACATCACCTTGACCTAATCCTGTAGCATTTGAATCACAGGAGTATGCTCGTGCTCTTTGTCCACAAGCAGGGGGCCCTCGCTTTTCCCATTTAATAGCTGCATTACGTACATCTTTGAAGGAATAGTTAGGATGTTGCCGAACCAAGTGGGCCAATTCACGCTGTAATTTGGTGTCACGTACGTTTTCAATGAATGTGTCGCGAATCACCAAATCTGAATTTGAAACCCCCCTTGGATCTTTACTTTCAAGTAGTTCCATCAAATGCAACAAAGCATGGGAAAACTCACGTATGGACTCATTATCCTGTTGCCGGCGTGAAAAAATTGGTCTCTGTAAGCTCACATATGTTTGATTCACACCAAAATTATCAAAACAGTATTGTGGAAAATAGCCTCTGGTGTGGCTTCTATCAGTTGGAGGAGCTAAATTTTAACCTCCCGCTTAGCTTCCCCATCTAGCAGATCACAAAGAAATGTTGCTTGTTCAACCTGTGTGTGCTGCACAGACAGTGACTTTTTTGCTTCTTCTACCCAGTCTTCTACAGTTAACCCATCCTGAGCTATATCTCCTGAAAACCGTGGACATTTCCTCTCTCTTGGTGCATACATGTACACCCGCCCCGTTGAATCACTACTGACATTATTAGTTACTACACGGCTAGATGGCCCAGGGGCCTCTACATTTACTGTTCCGTTTCCCCCATCTTTGAGTCTATTATTTTCTGCTTTTAGTTGCTGAACAAGTTCAGTCAAGGCTCTGATTTGTTCCTCTGATTCAGACATTTTAATTGACTTTCTCAAAAAAACAAAAAAAAACACACCCAACAATCAATTCTTGGACATGGGTAAAGCGAACCCCCACAAGAAATAATGTCTTTGTCCACTGTGTTTTGTAAAACGCTGGTGTGTTCGGCGTTGCAGCTAGAGGGCGGTGTTGCAGCTAGAGTGCGGTGGATGTCCTCTTGGGCAACCACTGGTCCTCCTCCTCCACCCCCAACCTTTGCTACCTTAGTGCCTCAAATAAATAAAAAAAACAAAACAAACACACACACCAAAAAAAAAAAGCCTCCGCTAATCCTGCGACAACGCCAATGTGTGACCGGCACTAGGATTACTTGTGTATGACAACGCCACTCTCTTTAATGGCCGGCTCAGACTACACGATTCTCAGACATCCCTCCACGATTTAACATGTCACACTATACGATCACAGAGCCAGGAAATCGGGCGTTGTCTTCTCGGAAGACTGGCCACACTACACGATTCTAGGGTGCGTGCTCTTTACTTTGTATCATTCACGTTTACAAGATATTTTGAAATCAAGGTTTAGAACTGACATCAATGTTTTTACATTTTTTGTTATAAAGGTTCCAGTAGTTTTTATATCTGCTCAATGCAGCAACTCCTGACAGTAGTTGCGTTGCGAGTGACATGATCGATGTAATATAGCCTTACTGCCGGCATTTCAACCAAAGTTGTCTCCATTATGTTGTTTCATTTTCTCTCGTTTTCTTCCATTAGCATTCTTCTTCTTGCTATTGATCGCATTCATTTTTTGTAGTAGTTATGCGTTTCATCAGCTGTGTTTAGATGCGCATCTAGATGTATCGCATCGGAAAAATGATGATTGAAACGCCGTGATTCGCATTAAAATCCCCTGATTCGCACAAAATGAAATACGCTCGCTATGGCCGGGTTTTGGTTGATTCGAATGGGATGGAAACAGCTGTATGCGAATCAAGTGTGACGTAGCGCCACTTTCACCCCGACTAGAGCACTGGAAAAGTCTTTTACAGTGCTCTAACCCGACTGCTTCGACGGAACGACGGAATGTTTTACAGGCTGGTTGCCATGCCAACCCACGGAAAATCTCGCGTGACTTAGAAAACTCGCGCGAATTTGTAGTTTTCACCGAAGTCCGTTCTTTTGATGGAAAACACACATGATTCGAATATCTTTTAATGCGCATTGCCCAGTAATGCGAATCACTTTGGATGGAAACATGGCTACTGTGTAGGCCTACACTGCGTAGTGCAGTGAAGTCAGCTGGTACACACTGAGCTCCAGCTGTTCGTAGGGTTCCCTCACGCAACTGGGGGCGTGGTTCCCTCATGATGGCTACGTCATGCGATTCCCAAAAAATTCTGACATGGCCAAACTTTTCGTCGTGGGGCTTTTGAACGTCGCAGACGAAAACATTGCAGATCGCAAGCATGTCACATTACAAGACCTCGTCTCGTCGCCGACCGGTCAAAATCGTGTACGATTCGCAAATTTGTCTGCGACGAAAGAATCGGGGCAAAATCGGGCTGAAATCGTGTAGTCTGAGCCGGCCATTAAGGGGAGAGACCCTGGACTACACGCAGTGTGACTAATTTACAGCAACCACTCCCCACGCAGGTTAATACCTATTAGGGCAAGGACAAGCAGAGGCTCTTGAAATTGTACAAAAATAAAGTTTATTTTAACAATATCCCCTCAACAATAAAATCAATACTTTTGTATTGATTAGGGCTGATACCTAGAGTTGGACACACACATAACCAGGTGAATACTGTTATGTATTTAAAGGTTCGAAGGCACTGCACACTTCAAAGACACTGCACACTTAAACAACTCAAAACACTGTATACTTAAAAGTTCGAAGGCACTGCACCACTCCAGAGCAAAACATTAAATTCTACAAACACCAATGGAAAGGTGGAATGGTCACACACTATCAAGGTAAGGCGCAACAAAACAAAATGGAGACACTAATTATAAGGATTTCTGGGAGGAGAGGAACAGTGGCTGCCCTGCCGACGTGTGTCGCCAGTTTCAGCCTACAAGACCGAATAAATACATTACAAGAAATTCAACAGTATTATTAAAAACTGACCCAGATGATACCCATGCCCAGTCTCTCGTACCTGCTTTGAGCTAAGCTGTAGCGCATCCAGTAAATACAGTAGATTGACTGGGACAGCTAATGCTTGCTGTTCATAAAGTGCTGATGATTAATATCTACAAATATAACAGGGAATTAAAGTTAAATAACCACCGAATATACAGCAGCAGACGCGGGTGGCAACATCATAATTAGGTGGACATTATTAGTAAGCTCCCACCTTAAAACTGCTACGAGGTAAGGCCTACAGGTACGAGGTTACAATGCAGGTTTAACCCTCATGGCACCAACCGACACACTAAGAAATGCAAGGAGAGGTAAATAATCTAAACTCAACATTAAACACAAGCATATAGACCCAGAAAAGTGTTTGTACCTCTTTTCTTCTCAGACCTGCGACGCCGGCAACAGGAGCATGGACGAGGGTGAGCTACGAAGAACAAACGTGGACTGCAAAGTCCCGCGAGATCCTAGTCTCATGTACTGTGAGGCTGCTGTTGCTAGGTTCCCCACCTGGTGACCTGGGTCCTAGCGTCCCATATGTTACATATATATATATATATATATATATATATATATATATATATATATATATATATATATATATATATATATATATATATATATATATATAGTATAAATATATATATATATATATATATAATCTTAATTATGACTTATTATGGGACCTGAAGCAGAAATGGGCTCTATGCACAACTCCACTACTTCCTGGACTTAGTGCTGCTCCTTTATTTCCTGTCTTACATTACTGGACAAACTGATTAATCCAGGTGTGTCTGAGTAGTCACAGAATGGTCAGACACACCTGGATTAATCAGTTTATCCAATAATGTAAGACAGGAAATAAAGGAGCAGCATTAAGTTCAGGAAGTAGTGGAGCTGTGCAAAGAGCCCATTGAATTCAGGATAAGATTCAGGAAGAAGAATTTCGTTCCAAATAATTTTGTCCAACAGCAACATTGCCCTCTTGTGGACAGAATAAGTATCGGTGTTAAAGATGACTTCTGAAAGGACAGTCAGTAAACCTGAATCACCAATCACTGAAAACCCTTTCTTAAATTGAAGTGATGGTTCGGCGTAAAATTCACCTAGGGTCATTTCCACCATGACATCCAGCCAAATACCCTGCTAGAAGCATTTTTAGCGATGGTCCAGGTCAACACTGGTCAAGATCGGGCTAAGACCGGGCTATCAGCCGAATGGCTTAGTGCTGCGCGAACGTAACAGTGGGTTTATCTCGTAAATGATTAAATTACCCCACTAATAATGTCTGGAATGTTACCAAACTTCTGCAGTAGTACACATAGGGTCTGTACTCACAAAACGAGGCACTGGAAGGTTTGTAAGTACACCAGGAGAATATATTAAAAAGAACACTTGCCTGATAGCTTCAACTTTCTGCTGCTAAAAGCTGCCGCTGCGTCGACGTCACGTCCGTGTTTCAGGAAAAGTTAGTAAACGTGTCAAAGTAAAACTCACAAGTGTAATGAAAAAGCTAGTGAATTCAACACTCCATAGAAATGTATTGACAACTGAAATAATTGAATACTTGATACATTTATAAAAGTCAGAAAGTTGAAACTATCAGGCAAGTGTTCTTTTTAATATATACTCCTGCAAGCCATTCGGCTGATAGCCCGGTCTTAGCCCGATCTTGACCAGTGTTGACCATCGCTAAAAATGCTTCTAACAGGGTATTTGGCTGGATGTCATGGTGGAAATGACCCTAGGTGAATTTTACGCCGAACCATCACTTTAAATTGACTACAAATTAAATTTAGCCAATTCTTATGTAAATATGAAGTAAATAAAGTTGGTGTTTTTATGTTCGATATTTACAATTATTGATCAATGTCGAATTCAACTCACCAGTAACATCTAAATTTCCATACAAGGTCAGAACATGGCTGTCGACAACAGACCACCAGCATTCATTCACATTCACGTCAAACTGTGGAGGACATTTTTTTTGGGGAACAGCCATTTTATTAATCAAATTTTCGAACTGTGTGTTAGTTTCTCTTTATTCCAGTGCCACCATAGTGAACACTCATGTTAAAAATAAAAAGTGACATTTTTTTTTGTTAAAATGTAGAATCATAATGAAGACAGTTAATCTTAGAAGAAATAATCATAGTAACTGACAGAAGTGACCTCACAGCATTTTAGATTAAAGTCTCCCATCAGGACTAACTCCAAACAGAAACAGAAAACACAAAGAACAAAAAATAAAAAGGCCAGGGTATAGACGAAATAAAATAAGAGAAAATAAAAACTAAAACAGCTTTTTTTAATATCCACTTTTTTTTTCGGTATCTCCCATTCGACTTTAGGTTTGGTTTGAACGGTGGCGGGAGGGGGAGGGGCTTCTGTTGGATTGTCTCACGTTTTATTTATTTCCCTGTAGAGGAGCATTTCCGCTCACAGCAACAGTAGATCTACTAAGAAGGAATGAGAGCCGCGTGGACTCTACCTAGTGCACTGAGGGAACGGGGGAACTGGGGGAGGGGGCAAGGGAGGGTGGGTGGAGCAGAGAGGGGAGTCAGGGGGTGGGGGGGGGGGGGTAGGTTGTTGGGGACTCTATCTGGACATGCCCTACAACTGGGGGAGGGGGCTAGGGAGGGTGGGTGGAGCAGAGGGGGTGTCAGGGGATGGGGGGTGGGGCTCTATCTGGACATGCCCTACAACTGGGTGAGAGAGCTAGGGAGGGTTGGGGGTTGCGGAGGGGGGGAGGGGTGGGGGGGGGGGTAGGGGGGCCTCTATCTGGACACGCTCTAGATTTGGGTGGGGGGGGGGGGGGTCTCGGGGAATGCAGGCTCTTTCGGCTCCGAACCCTCCCTTGTTGTAAGCCCTCAGCGTCATCATCGCTCACTGCCCCTGCCCATGAGCAGCAAACTCAACGCACGACACCTGAATACAGAGCCCGGAGTGCACCCCGCCCTGTGTGTGTAGACGCACAACATACCTCTTGCTTTTTTTTATCTTCTCATCAATACAGTACAGCATAGAGCAAATAATTTTTCCATATAACTTTTTTCCATATTTCCTTCTTTTTTTTTCCTTTTCTTCATATTGCACCATCGGAGAATGGGACACAAAGAGAGAGAGAGACAGAGAGAGAGAGAGACAGAGAGAGATCAACAGAGACTCCATTTCCTAATCAAAACGAGATATGTGCAAACATGACTAAGGACTTTATTAACCAAATCAATTATTCCCTGTAATATCCACAAATAAAAGTGATTTCTCTTTTTATATATATATATTTATATTTATAGTAATAAGAATAATAAATCTTCACATTGGATCATTTCATAGTGTGACAAAATGCTCGACTGGGATTGGCCCAGCCGTGGTCGTAATCCTCTTTGTCTTTTAATTGGTCAGTCCCCATGCATCCATAGGAAATAGATTTTTTTTTTCTTCAAAAAAAGTAACAATTTGAGAGCAGCTTGGACTGGTGTCAATTGCTTTCATTCCAAGAGTTCTCTCAACTTTCATTCAGTGTTTCAAAAAGGTATTCCATAGGAAAAAAATTACTCCCAAATCGTCATCTTCCACTCCAGAAAAATAATAATAATAAAAAAAAATCAACCACGCCCGTTGTTTTTTATGAAAACATCGAAGCAATGGTCATAATAACCAATCATTTGGTAATCAATAATTGATAATCATTACTAGCCGACAATTAACAATGACTAATCACTGATTAATTATTAAGAATTAACAGTTAGAATAAATAACACTCCCTCGTTTACTCAATTAGTTTGGCAGGGCTCCCCTTAGGAGTCAGTTTTCCCGTGAGTGAATTCCCTCAAGTGAAAAAGAAAACAAACGAAAGACGAAAGCTCTAAAAAATAAATAAAAAGGAGATTAGTAAAAGTGATCCCTCCTCCCCCTGGAAGAGGAAGAGGGCCATATATATATACAGGACCTGCGTGGTGAAAAGTCACTTTACTGCACTTGAGTGTAAAGTCCAGTGTTTTCAGGAGTACAGTGCAGAGCCACGCCCCCACCCCACCCTTGGCTCCGCCCTTCACCCCCTAACCCCGCCCTCCCGACCACCCGACCTCCCAACCCACCCCCGGCCCCTCCTGTTATACCAGCGTGTAGGACTTTGCGTAGGGGTTGTTGCTCTGTTTGAGGTGTCCCCGCGAATCCAGCAGGGACTCCTGCGAGGTGCTGAGCTTGGCGGCCTGGGCCAGCTCCGAGCCCTCCCTGTGGGGGAGCGTGGCGGCCGCGCCGGGCTGCCACTGGGCCACTGGGTCCCTGCTGCTAGCCCGCGGCGGCGGCGGCGGCTCCGATGGCGTGGGAGGAGCCATGCGGGAGGGCCTCTTCAGCGAGCGGCTCTTCTGGGGCTCCAGGCACGCCTGGCCCATGGCCGAGCCCTCGCCGCTCGACGTGGCCCTGGATGACCCCGAGCAGGTCATGCCGCGGTTTAGCAAGAAGTCCATGCGCAGATACGGCGGCAAGTGCACCAGCTCGCCACCTAGTGGACAGGGGAGGGAATGGAGGTTAGCGGACAGGGACTGATAACCAACGCAAGTTAGCTTACTTTACTTTCCGACTGGAAAATTGGGTGTGTTTTGTGTTAACTACATTTAGAGTTATAACCGAATATAAAGATATCTAATTTTTTTCTTTTTTTTTCTTATTAAATAGACATGTACTGTACACTACACTGCACAGACACACTTACACGCGTAGTCGCGTAGACACAAACACACACACACACACACAGGGCTCTCCCGGATATGTCAGGCTTAATATGATTACAAACATATGATCCTAGGGCGTACCTTCTTCTGCCGTTTCCAGAACGCTGTTTTCAGTAGCTCACACATGTACGCTGAATGTTCTACGTTCTATTGCAATCTCCCAGCTGTTTGAGGTGAACCATGTGAATTAACATGTTAAACCCATCTCTCATCCAACCCTTAAAAGTGCAAGTGTCTGGACTCCAAGTAAAACATAAAACCCCACAAAATAAATCGATTATTTCCCTGAAAACCATCAAAACCCCCGGCCCTTCTGAATGCCAGACATGAGATTGCTCAGGGTTAGAGCCTCAGACTAAGGTTGTGGTTTTAGTGTCAGCGTCATCACGGGTGGTCTGCGAGTAGCAAGGAGCCATGAATTCATTATTAATCCATCGTTAACAGCAGCACTAGGTGGGGGCGGTGTATGGCGGCCTTTAAAGGACCAGGGAATGGGCTCTGGGCGCCGGGTGGGGTTGGGAGACGGGGTAGTGGGGCAGTGGGGGACTGGGGATGAGGACGGGGGGTGTCAGCCTCACCCGGTCTGTGGGCCTTGGGCGCCGCCATGTTCATGACGCGGCTGACGTCCTGGGGCTTGGGCGGCGAGGCGGTGAAGCGGCAGATGCCCGACTCGGACGGCGTGCTGGAGGTGAGGCTGTCCGTGTAGTCGTTGGTGCCCGCCGTCATCTGCTCCGAGGACGTGTCCGAGATGAAGCACTCGGTGATGGTGAACTTGGCGTGCCGCAGCTGCTCCTCCATCTTGGCGTGCTCGTAGGCGCGCGCCAGCTCCTCGTAGGTGGAGGACGCGCTCTCCGTGGACACCATGCTGCTGCGGGCGCGGTCTGAGGGGGGAGGCGTGTGGTGTGGGGGAGAGAGGGTGAGGGGGGGTGAGGGTTAGTGGGAGTGAGTCGAGTGTGTCATGTGTGTCAGTAAAGAAGCAGAAGTAGTTAGACTCGTGGTTAGACTCGGGGTTAGACTCGTGGTTAGACTCGTGGTTAGACTCGGGGTTAGACTCGTGGTTAGACTAGTAGTTAGAGTAGTAAACTGTTACGTTTTAGGACAGGGGGAGGATGGAACTTAGTTTCTTGCTGTCTGTTTCATGCTCCTACGTAACACAGGGCTGAATCAAATGGAATATGATCAAATGTGATCTAATCGTAGCTAATCTAATGTAGTATGTCCAGAAAGAATAAAATTTTATCCAATCTAATGAAATGCAATTACATAGAATACAATCGAACACGATCCATCTAATAGAATACAATGTTATTCAATCTAATATAGTGGAATCCAATCAATTAAATATAATTTAATTACATCTAATATAATATAATCAAATTGCAAGCAATCATATAGAAACCAATCTGATCTAATCTAAAGAAATATAATATAGTACAATATAATGCAACATAATAAAATACAATATTATATTATATCCCCTAATGTAATATATTCCAATCTAATCTCACAGTGAATACAATCTAATCCAACCCAATACAAGGACCAGAGACCAGAGACCAGCCTCCAGCCTCCAGCCCCCAGCCCCCAGCCCCCAGCCCCCAGCCTCCAGCCTCCAGCCCCCAGCCCCCAGCCCCCAGCCTCCAGCCTCAGCCTCCAGCCCCCAGCCCCCAGCCTCCAGCCTCCAGCCCCCAGCCTCCAGCCCCCAGCCCCCAGCCCCCAGCCTCCAGCCTCCAGCCTCCACACCCCGTCCCCCTGTCCCCCAGCCCCCCCTTACCTGTGTCCTGGGAGGGGCTGACGCTGTAGCTGTCGCTCTCCTTGTCCACGGAGCCGGCCACCCTGGGCGTGGGCAGCCTCCAGTCGGTGCTCAGGGTGTGGGCAGAGACGGGCGGGTGGGGGCGGTTCAGCGTCCACTGGCTGGCGTAGCGGTTGCGGGCGGCGGGCCCGGGCTTGGCGGTGCGCCGGGCGGTGGGGTCTAAGGGGTGGGGGGGGGGGGAGTGAGAGGTGTGTCCAGAGTTTCACTTTAACACCTATGTGGTTTCACCCGCCAGAGTGGACCGATTTTTGCGGCCACGCAAATTGTTTTGACATGTAACCCTGAATTTTTGTTTACCTGCCAAATGGTCAAATCTATCTGCCATTGGCTGGTGGCAGGTGTTAATTTTGGACCCTGGATGTGCAACAGAAAACATATATATATAGTCATATTCATTCATATCATGTTGCTGTGACATGTGCGTGTCTGTGTCTGTGTCTGTGTCTGTGTCTGTGTCTGTGTCTGTGTCTGTGTCTGTGTCTGTGTCTGTGTGTGTGTCTGTGTCTGTGTCTGTGTGCGTGTCTGTGTCTGTGTCTGTGTCTGTGTTTGTGTCTGTGTCTGTGTCTGTGTACTATGTGATCGTCAAGGTTTTTTATCATCGGCGGACTCATCTGCTCGCTGAATCAAAGCTGACCCGTGACCCATGACCCTTGAACCCTTGGTGCAGCATTAGCATTAAGCATCTCATGTGCTATTTAATGTTGTTGTTTTGGCTTTGTTGTGCTTGGTATGTCGTACATTAACAGAGAGTACAAGTTTACTTGTTGTAAGTCACTTTGCATGAAAGCATCTGCCCTAAATGTAAATGTAAATGTAAATGTAAGAGCGATACGGATAAAAATACCGTTGGTTGGTGTAAACTACCAGGAAATATAGGTTACGTTTTAAATAAAGGTTCTGAAAAGGGACAGCAAGTTCTAAAAACTGCCAGGGGTTGTGTTTAAAAAGCTAAGGAGTAAAGTAGAAACGTCCGTACTGGACTTACTGGTGCCTGGTCTGGCATCAGACACATCCACCAGCGGGCCTGTGGCCTGGGACAGGGACTGGTAGTGGACCGTGTGGGTGACGGTGGACGACTTCTGCTTCTGGGTCTCCCCAAAGTCGTTGTCTGTGAGCAGCACCGTGGAGCGGTCGTCTGTGGGGGGAGACAGCAGGGACGGAGAGGAGGGACAGGGGGGAGGGAGAGAGAGGAGGGACACGGGGGAAGGGAGAGAGAGGATGGACAGGGGGGAGGGAGAGAGAGGAGGGACAGAGAGGAGGGAGAGAGAGGAGGGACAGAGAGGAGGGACAGGGGGGAGGGAGAGAGAGGAGGGACAGGGGGGAGGGAGAGAGAGGAGGGACAGAGAGGAGGGAGAGAGAGGAGGGACAGAGAGGGGGGAGATAGAGGAGGGAGAGAGAGGAGGGACAGGGGGGAGGGAGAGAGAGGAGGGACAGAGAGGAGGGACAGGGGGGAGGGAGAGAGAGGAGGGACAGAGAGGAGGAGGGACAGAGAGGAGGGAGAGGAGGGACAGAGAGGGGGGAGATAGAGGAGGGACAGAGAGGAGGGACAGGGGGGAGGGAGAGAGAGGAGGGACAGAGAGGAGGAGGGACAGAGAGGAGGGAGAGGAGGGACAGAGAGGGGGGAGATAGAGGAGGGAGAGAGAGGAGGGACAGGGGGGAGGGAGAGAGAGGAGGGAGAGAGAGGAGGGAGAGGGGGGAGGGAGAGAGAGGAGGGAGAGAGAGGAGGGAGAGGAGGGAGAGAGAGGAGGGAGAGGAGGGACAGAGAGGAGGGAGAGGAGGGACAGAGAGGAGGGACAGAGAGGGGGGAGAGAGAGGAGGGAGAGAGAGGAGGGACAGAGAGGGGGGAGAGAGAGGAGGGAGAGAGAGGAGGGACAGAGAGGAGGGAGAGAGAGGAGGGAGAGAGAGGAGGGAGAGGGAGGAGGGAGAGAGGAGGGAGAGAGAGGAGAGAGAGAGAAAGGTGTGAGCAGGTACAGCCAACAGAGTGTGTTCTCAAGTGACACGTTGGTTCAGTTTGAAGAAAGGAGGTGAGGCGGCCACTGACCGACGGTCTCCATGGTGTCTCTCTCCTCGATGAGGAGCTGGGCTCTGGGGATGTCGATGTGCATTCGCAGGGTCTGCTGCTGCTTGTTGATTGGCTCGGCGGGACGTGTGTTTTTACTAGGGGAGCACGGAGGGAGGAGGGGGGGGGGGGGGTTGAGATACAGGACGCCGTCGAGGCAGAAACATGTACATGCATGGCTGCAGATGTATAGATATGTTTGCAGTTTATTCCAACATTGTCTGAGTTGACTTTGCGCAGGGATCTTACCTCATCAGCATCTCGGCCAGACTTTTTGCATCTAGAATGAAAAAGTAAACAAGCAGAACGCGTGACTTCACAAAGCGCATCTAAATAAAAGTCCCTAGGGTAAACGTGACAGCCGTGATTACCATGACGACTATCTTAACAACCACAATCACCACGACAACCGGGACCACCACCATCCCACCGGACAACCTTCACAACGCCAATCATCTTGAGCACCGGGATCACCACGATGACAACCACGGCCGTGACCACCATAATCACCATGACGACCAGGGTCACCCTCGACGACCCCCGGGGCCCTTCGGGTTCTCACCTCGCAGCCTCTTGAGCCTCTGCTCCCTCCTCCGCCGCCGGAGCACCAGCAGGCCGATGAAGATGAAGACGATGCCCACCAGCACGCAGGAAATGGTCACCATCATCTTCAGCCCGTCGCCACTGCTGGCCACGCCCGCACTCACGTTGGGCGCCTTCACCAGCGGAGCGATGGTGCCTGGGCAGAGGGAAAGCGCGTCACGGGAGTCCTCCGCTTTTACACACTGAACAATGCATTAGAGGACGGCGTTATGAATATATATTAAAGAACATTAAAGAACAGAAGCTTTCTTTAATAGAAGCTGAAATGTCCCCGAGGGACTTTACTCTTCTGTATGTCCTTTACCATAACCGGAGTTCCCCGTCTGGGATTATTAAAGTACATCTTATCATAGATGGTCCGCAGGCGAAACCAGCCCAACGCAAGTACCGCTTTGTTATACAAATCTACCAGAGAACCCGCAGAGTTCAGCGATTCTCTTCTCCCTGACATCGAGAGTCTAACTTCAACATTCGAGAAAATGGGCGGGGGGGGGGGGGGGGGACTCACTGCCGTCGTAGCTCAGCGTGGCGAACTTGACCCTCTTCTCGGCGTACCCGGCGCTGTTGTGCACCTTCATCTGCAGCTCGTACCAGGTGGCCTCCTGCAGGTCGTACAGGATGTAGCTCTTGGTGAGCGAGGTGCGCTGCGCCGTGGTCCAGGTGGGCGAGTCCACCGCCCGGTACTCCAGCGTGAAGGAGCTGATGGGGCAGCCCCCGTTGTTCCAGCCGTTCAGGTTGAGGCGCACGCGCGTGGCGTTGATGCTGGTGAACAGCTCCTGCTCCTTGGAGTACTGGGGCTCTGGGGGGGGAGAGGAGAGGGTAGAGAAGAGAGAGAGAGAGAGAGAGAGAGAGAGAGAGAGAGAGAGAGAGAGAGAGAGAGAGAGAGAGAGAGAGAGAGAGAGAGAGAGAGAGAGAGAGAGAGAGAGAGAGAGAGAGAGAGAGAGAGAGAGAGAGAGAGAGAGAGAGAGAGAGAGAGAGAGAGAGAGAGAGAGAGAGAGAGAGAGAGAGAGAGAGAGAGAGAGAGAGAGAGAGAGAGAGAGAGAGAGAGAGAGAGAGAGAGAGAGAGAGAGAGTTGATGGCTGCTTTTCTTTACCATGTATTACAAAGTAAGGAGATATCAAACTCAAGACTTTGAGATAGTGTGTGTGAAGCGTTCAAGAGTATCCAAAATGGCCGAGGTGTTCATGGCTACCTTTCCCGTGGGTCTTGGCCTCGATGATCTCACTGATGCGCCCGGGCCCCACTGCATTCTGGGCGGTGAGGGTGAACTTGTACCAGGTGCCGCACTTCAGGGTCTCCAGGCGGTAGGCCCGCTCGCTGGGGCTGATGGCGTAGTTCCCCCACTGCTCACTGTTGTCCTCCGAGTACTGGAGGATGTAGCCTGGAACCACGGGGGGAAACCACACACACACACACACACACACGGTGAGGGTTCTGCCATCCATCAAGCTGTGATGCCCATGGTCACATCGATAATTGAGCCCAGGTGCCATTTTAGATTTTAAGTACATTTCTAACATGTAAATATTTTGTGATAAATATTTGGAATGTGGTGACCTCAAAAAAACAATCATTTTATAAAAGGTAGAGTCCCTTGGACAGGGGAATGCTCCTAATCTCAGGATGGACAATTATTTAAAGAAATCTGACACACATGCAATATTGTACAGGCATGCACACACTCACACTCACACACACACACACACACACACACACACACACACACACACACACACACACACACACACACACACACACACACACACACACACACACACACACCCCAGCAGCTTTAGAAAAAAACACTCATCGGCTGTGGTCTTTCTGCCTGACCTCTGATGGAGCTGCCTCCGTTGTCCCCTGGGATCCAGGAGAGGGTGATGGACGTGGTGGTGGTCTTGGTCACGGTGAGGCGGGGCTGGTCAGGTGGAACTGGAGGTGGGGGATAAGCAAGCAAAAAACAGACCGAACTGTCACACGCCACCTCAACGTGATCACCAGAGAGCCGCAACAGAGTCCCGGTTCCTCAGACGTACCTTGGACCTGCAGGTTCAGGATGATCTTGTCCGGCCCAAAGCTGTTACTGGCCACGCAGGTGTAGTTCCCAGAATCCTCGGCTTTCACCGTGCGGATGACCAGGCTGCCGTTGCCGTGGACGCTGCGTCGGCTGTCAATCACAACAGGCGCTGGGGTTCCATTGCTGGAACATGAAACAGGGTTGGCCGGAAATTGAAAACACGGGGACATACGGTACTCAAAAGGACACGCCTTGGCTGGACGGATCGATTTATAGCAGTTTCTCAGCAATAGAAGAATATCAAACAATAAATCAACGTAAATTGAAGTTAAAACAGTGAGATGGCGTCTGCCCGTCCGTCCCCCGTCTGATCTGAGGCTCTGAGGGTCTGGACTCTCTTGGGGGTCCGGTACTCACTTGTCCTTCAGCCACTTGATGGTGGGGGCGGGGTCTCCCACAGCCTTGCAGGGCAGCACGATGTCCCTCATCCAGGGGGTGGTCACCGTGCGGTTGAAGGTCAGGATCCTGGCCGGCGCTGCACCCAACAGACAACGGTCCACGTGGTCAGAGTGCGCCCGAGTGATCATAAATTGCACCTGTTTCACTGTGACTACATCTCTGCTACCTTTATAGGTTCCACCAATACAATCGTCGCTGGGTAAATTAAGTGCAATGAATGATTGTATCCTGAATGAATGAATGCTACATCGCAATATATGGATGATAAAGAGAAAGACGAAAATAGAACATTTAATATGAATATCTTCTGTCTTGCTGCAATAATAGCAAGGTTAGGGGTGAGATGGGGGTCATCTATGTGTGTCGGTGAGGGTGGGTGTGGGGAGTCATCCTCGTGGCTCTCCTCTTCTGAGCAGAACTGGGAACTGGGAGGGTAATGTGGGGGGGGGGGGGGGGGGGGGAGAGGTCGTTCATCACCCACACTACAAGACAGGAAGCCAAAGACGTCCAGATAGCGACTCCGGGTCGCAGCTCTGGGTGCCATGAAAGCGGGGTGGAGGGGGTGGAGGTGGTGGAGGTGGTGGCGAAGGGGGCGCTATCATCACTAACCATCAGTTTATCTGCTCCTAGCGAGCGTGTGGAGAGCCGACAGGGTCAAAATGGCGGCTTATTAACATTTGTCTGACGTTGCTGTGACCTGTTTGGTTTTCATTCCCTGTAGGAGACACCTATGGGGTCTCCTTGGTGTATCTGGGGATTATGGGAAATCTAGTAGGAATTTGTGAAACCTTCTTGCAGGAAAAATCTTGACGTTGACTTTATCCCACAATTATTACCGATGCCGTCGGTAAGCTTACAACATACATACATGGGGCTGTAAATAATTCACACATTTTCACACGATGGACCGAAAACCCACATGTCAAAAAAAAGCGTTGCTCTGAAACGACATGTGTTGGATTGAGAAGACGTGAAGCGAGATGAGTTCCAAGCAGGTCTTATCTAATTACCATCTCCCTATTTTCAGCTCTCTGCCTCAGTTTACAGATAGATAGCATAAACACATTTATTCCCCAGCTTAGCAATACCGGTTCACTTTTGACGATAACTGCTTGGTCTGCGGTGGAACCAGTTTGACAACACCTGCATGATCGGTTCCCAGGCATTTGAGAGACACTTAAATCCAAAGCGACCTACTCAAAACATGGCTTTAAAAAAACAGCTAGGGGAGGCCGGCTACAAGATAGCCTGCATAAATCCATAATCGAACCCGGTACCTTTCCCAGGTACTTCGCCACTACACAACCCTGCCTGATCTCGGCTTAACTGGCTTCCGGGACTCTCCACCTACCCTCTGCCATTGGCTTGACGGTGATGATGTCGCTGGCGTTCCCGCGGCCCGCGGCCGTCACTGCCACCACCCAGATGCTGTACTGCCGGTTCCTGGACAGGTTGGGGATGCGGTAGAAGAAGATGTCGGGCGCGGCCTCGAACTCACTGCTCACCTGCGAGGAGGGAGGAGGGGGGAGGGGGGGGGGGGGAGGGAGGAGGGGGGAGGACTTTGTAACCTGATCACCGAACTGAGGTCAACCAAATGATGAAACTGAGAAAGGATCTGATGGAGATCATGAGCTGAGTGTTGGTAGATTTTAAGAGAAAAATATTGTGAAGTGCATTTTATTCTGAGGATAAAATGAAACAGATTGATTGTAATCCTAAAACAATCTACTATGTGTGATTAAGAAAAATATGGAGAAAAAAAAGTATGACACTGCACTCGTTTTCATCACATTCAAGTGTGTGTAGTAAAATAAAATACATTATTCTGTGTTTACTTTCAAATGCCACCACAAGGGGGATTCACTGCATTCATTGAGTGGATACAGCTGAGACTGTCTCCTTTGTATTTCGAGATTTAAATACAGTAGAAGGTAGGCTCCTTTTGTAGTTATAGATAATAATACAGTTGAAGCTAGGCCCCATTTGTAGTTCTAGATGTAAATACAGTTGAATCAAGGCTCCATTTGTAGTTCTAGAGGTCTTGTTCGGTGGTCCCTACCGTCGGATGTGGGTTGGAGCAGAAGACGGTGTACTTCCTGATGATGCCGTTGACCTTCAGGGGGGGCAGCCAGGACACGAAGACCACCGAGTTGGACGCTGCAGCGGCCTTCACGCCGGCCGGGGGTCCAGGAACTGGGAGGGGCCGGGAGATTGAACCACAGTTTAGAACCGAGAACCTCTGGGACTATTAGCAGCAGGGATTGAGGGTCAGGTGTTTTCTGCCTCGTAAATTAAGTGAAAAAAAGTAAACAGCCAACCATGTATTCTCAACTAGAAGAGATTCCATATTTCAGATTTTACTTGTCTTTAATGTGTATATGTTGTTAGTTATCTTGTAATAATTTCTGATACGGGATATGAGCTAGTCCCCAAAACAGAAGCAGCTACTATGAGCTATATCGTACTACTACAATATAGTAATTTGGAATGCTTTTAAAAGTGACTTACATTGAATTCAGATAAATGTATTTCAGTGGCAGTTGGCGAGTACACGGTGAGCATCTTGCTCAAAAATGCCAAGAGGTAGAGTACAGTTTTGGGGATTGGGTCAAGGACCGTTTGGCGCTGGGTCCCACTAAACAACGCTGCCTCCTTTAGCTCGACTTCGCCATACTGGATCGACTTGACTGTCGGATGGACTAGGCTTGGACCTACCATCCTCCTTGGTGCGCGTGTAGATCTGCTCGCTGCGCACGCCATCGCCCGCCCTGGTGAAGGCCAGCACCTGGATGCTGTAGTTGGTGTACTTCTCCAGCCCGTCCAGCTCCAGGGAGGGATTGGCCGTGGTCACGTTGCGGATCTCGCCCAGCTCTGTGTGGGACAGTGGAACAGAGGTGAGTTTCATCCACATCCACTCAGTCTTTCGTGATGTTTGTGTAGACAGTTAGTTTACACAGCCCTATGATAAGCTGTGGTTCCTATGACAAGCTACTCGTACCTCGAAAAGATATGAGTAATGTACCATTATAGGGTGGATAACATTTCTATCTATATCTATAGATATATACATAGGCTACATATCACAACACAGCCTTGTACATAATGCTGTATTCAATCACACAGTTGTTGTTCAAGGACCCCCCCAGTCAAGGCCTGCTGCAGCAGTCCTTGACAACATGCTCCTCTCAACCGCTGGAGGGCTGAATGATTTATGATGATCTGGCATGCTGACTACCAGCATGCCTTTACTTTTGACTTTCGCAATTCTTTTTTTTTTATATATCCCAAGACTTAATTTCCATAGCTTGATAGAAAAAAAATAGAAAAAATATCAAACAAATATGAATTTAGATTGGGTAATAACATTTGAATTACTCCTGGTACCCCTGGACATAGCCTGTTCCACCCGCGGACATAGCCCGGTTCCTCGCGTTGAACTGTTGCCATGCAGACTAACCCCTCTCCCCCCCCCCCCCCCCCCCCCTTCACCCCTCGCTGTCAAGTCAGGAGCCGTCACGCCCGGTGGGCGGGGAGGATGTGATGTGACAGTCGGAGGGGGTCAAGGTAACGGCGCTGTCACAGCCCATCACACTGTGGAGAACCCTGGCATGTGACAGTAGCATGCCACGCTGGGTGGTGGTCCTCTGTGGGGCGACCCGGCTTCACTGTAACTACCTCGATATCCCTCAGCAGTGGTTTAAATGGGGTTAAATTGGCCTTATTCACCTAGCGGCCATGTTGGTTCTAAATGTTGTGCATTTGTGTGTGTCCGAGAGTGTGTGAGTGTATCTATGTGTGTGCGTCTGTGTGCGTATGTGTTTGGGGTAGTGTGTGTGGCTATGTGCATGTGTGCATGTGTGTTGGGGGTAGTGTGTGTGTGCGTGTGCGTGCGCGCCCGTGTGTGTGTGTGTGTGTGTGTGTGTGTGTGTGTGTGTGTGTGTGTGTGTGTGTGTGTGTGTGTGTGTGTGTGTGTGTGTGTGTGTGTGTGTGTGTGTGTGTGTGTGTGTGTGTGTGTGTGTGTGTGTGTGTGGTATTGGTACTTGTGTGTACGTGTGTATGTTTGCATATGGGTGTGTGCACGTTGTGTAGGTGTGTGTGTGTCTACCTCCATCGGGTAGGTTGGCCCAGTAGATGACCCTGAACCCCATGAGGTTCCCGTTCAGGGCCTCTTTGGGCGGGGTCAGCCAGGAGAGAGAGATGACCTCTGGGGAGGAGGCCGCCGCCTGCACGTTCTCCGGGGGCCGGCTGGGAACTGGAAAGGACCAAAGGAAAACATTCACATCACAGTGGAAAGACGTGTTTGATAATATCATGGTTTGGAGTGGACCCCCCCCCCCCCGCAGTACTCTGAGGTCTCCACCAGGTGTCACTACGTCATCACACTGTTTCTCAGACAGGCGGCTCATTGCTTTACATGCTCAACAATACATTTGCATAATAAATTATGTGTATGAACTGGGATGTGGACATTCTAAATGGACGTTTAAGTAGAGACGATTGTGCTGTATCTGTTAACTCGGCAGAAGAGGTATTCACCAGCAGCAAATTCTAGACCGGAAGCACTTAACAAATGTCCAAGATGACTGAAACTGTCAAGTGCTTGCCAAGTTCCCGATGTTCCTTTCTATCCCTACTGTAGTGTGACCCCTCAGAAGGCTTGTCAACTGAAAAACATGGAGACCCAATTCTTGCCTTCTCACATGTTTGTGATGATGATTGTGGCTTCGTATTGTTCCTGAGATTATGCTCTGCTATAAACGCCCTTCATCTTACTACCTGTTACTAACAATCCCACACTAGGTCACCTCTGGTCATTTTGTATTCATCCTGTTTCTATATTGTAGCACTTACAGCAGTTAGCTTATTTGATCAATTGAATGATCATCACAGTCTATGGGTTGTACCTTCATCGTTGAGCGCACTTTCAGTCAGGCACTTTGTGCCAACAGCGTCCACTTAATAAAGGTCACATGATGTCACTTCCTGTCATGCACCGGTCGGCCCAGGACTCCACCCCGTTCCGTGCTCACCGTCCTCCAGCGTGGTGGAGGCCACCTCGGTGGACGAGGGCCCCGTCCCGGCGCTGTTGCTGGCCTGCACCACCACCCCGTACTGGGTGTACTTCTTGAGGTTGTCCAGGACCAGGCTCTCGGCGTTGTCCCCCGTGGACTCCATGCTGATGACGCTGAACTGGTAGTTGCCCCCGGAGCTGTACTCCCGGTAGCCCACCTGGTAGCCCTTGATGGCTCCGTTCTGAAGGTGCTTCTTGGGGGCCTTGAGAAGAGGGAGGAGAGGGGTGGGGATGGATGAGGTTAATGGTTAGTGAGAGGTGGATAGAATTATGGCTGTTTATTTATCAATCATTCAATCAATCATGGTATCTGTCTGTCTGTTTATATCTATCTACCAGTATTTTGAGTCTGTGGTCAATGTGTGGCTACTCTTGACCATACACTCTGAAAGACGAGAAAGGGGCGACACACACACACACACACACACACACACACACACACACACACACACACACACACACACACACACACACACACACACACACACACACACACACACACACACACACACACACACACACACACACACACACACACACACACACATCCCATGCTTTAGCTTACCCTCCATGAGACGCGGATGCTCTGGGAGGAGAAGGCCTCCAGCTGCACCTCCTGAGGGGGTCCGTCTGGAGCTGGGGGGGGGGGGAACGACGACGACAGGGGTGGATGAAACATGATCAGCCCTGTCCTCATGCACCGTGCTCTGTATGGGTCCTGAACGCCACCAAGAATCCCCCCTCCGTCTGGCCCTCGGCCAACTCTCTGTCAATCACCCGACCACACGTCTCCACGTACAGATTCATATTCACGGCGAGAGCGAGAGCGCCGTTACAAACCTAGCGTCAGCTGTTGTGTGTGATGAGCGCACACCGAGAAGTCATCTGTGTGTGTTTGTGTGTGTGTGTGTGTGTTTCTGAGGGGTGGGTCTGTCTGTGTTAGTGTGTTTGTAGGTGTGTGTATGCGTGTGAGCGTGTGTGTTTCTGAGGGGGTGGTCCTGCGTATGTTAGTGTGTTTGTATGTGTGTGTGTTTCTGAGGGGCGGGTCCGGGCTGGGGGGAGTCGGTGGTGGGGGGTGAGAGGGTGTGTTATCATCGGGAGGGGTCCGGCTTCAGTCTATTGACCGCAGTGTGACATTTACAACTAGGGGCCGCTAATTGAAAAGTTGTGCTTTTAGTGCAGGGTCAGCGTGCGTTCAATAATGCAACAGAACGATGGGGGCCGGTGTCGCCGGGCGGCTAATGAATCGACTCGGTCGGCCCTTGTCCCCCGCTCAGCAGCACCCCTCGCTCAGGGTGCTCTCTGTCTCTCCTCTCTCTCTAACTCTCCATCTATATCTCTCTAACTCTCCATCTATATCTCTCTAACTCTCCATCTATATCTCTCTAACTCTCTCTCTCTAACTCTCTCTCTCCCTCTCTCTCTCCCTCTCTCCCTCTCTCTCCCTCTCTCCCTCTCCCTCTCTCCTCTCCCTCCCTCTCTCTCCCTCTCTCTCCCTCTCTCTCT
>OLKM01003815.1:0-29518 GCA_900291075.1 Melanogrammus aeglefinus | reverse complement strand
AAGTACATTGAAGTATCTCACACCAAGACAATGGAACCAGAGCATAGTGAGTGGGGGAAACAGTATTCCCTAATGTTGTTCTATTGAGCCAAGACCAAACAAGACATCGATACGCATTGTGTTTTCTTGTAAACGTACTTCTGTAAGCAGTCAACCTATAGCTATTCGAAATAATGTCCAGTGTAAGCAGGGAAGTACACCTGGGTCCTTGAGTGTACCGGAAAGTCCAGTGAAATGTAGGGCTGGGTTTTCAGAAGAGTCTCTGGAGGATTCCCATGTGAAACCAGTATTATGTTGTATGTCCTCGTTACTGGCTCAGTGGTGTTCTCTTTGGCAAACCCAATTTCCATAATACTAAAGACTGATTTGTGAGCTTAATTCCGCGTTCACCTCTTTAACAAGAACTTTACAATGGCCCTGAGTAGTATTTCTTATGTTAGTAAAGTATTGAGCCTTATTCATAGATAAATCACATCAACCCTATTTTAACAATCTCCTTATTGATTGTGTGTCTCTCTGCCCATGACCAGCAAAGACACTGTGGAAGGTATCGGGGACAATGGGCTGTTCTGGATTATTATTGTTCTACATATTGGTATGTTAACGCTGGTTAAGCAGTCCTGTTTATTGTTGGATGTGCTAACTCGGTTAGAGCCGCAATATTGTTGGGCTGTGCTAACGCTGTCGACGTCTGTATTATTGTGTTAGTTTATTGCTATCCCCTGTTAGCAAGTTGACGGTTAGTAGTTGTTTGGTGTACAATATGTTAGTTGTATAGTAAATATGTTGTACTGAGTAGTATTTGTATGTACTAATCTTGTGTAGTAGTTGTATGTACTGTAATATGTGGAGTTGAGGTTAGTAGTTTATTTACATAATGCTGATGATCTAATGACTGGCGTTTGGTTTGGGGCCCCTGGTTAGAGCCAGCTCTATGTGTCAGCGTTTCCTGTGTTCAGAGTCTCTTCCCCTCAGCACTGCAGCAGGGTCTCCTGCTTATAACCAGTCCCGTGTGTCAACGCAGATGTGACTGAAGGAGTTTTTGTACGGCTCTCCCATCACTGTCGTGAACACCCATACACGTTAGGATAGTGCTGACTCTGACCAGTTGATAAAACTGCTGCATCTTTCACGCCTGGGCGCCGTTGATGGCAGAGAGACAGTCAGTGCTCGCTGCTCCACTGCACTAAACCAGAGCTGGTGTTGGTTGAACAAGTGTATTTATATATGTTATATGAGCTTCGGCGGCTTCTCCAGGTTTCCTGTTTAGGTATACCAGTATAGGACGATTGCTATAAATGCCGCGTTCTGTTTTACAGATCAAGAGTGACTGTGGATCCTGGAGTAAAAGGACCCACTAGGTGCTTTGAGTCCACGATCACCTGACTGCTGGTTCTTATAGAAAAACAAACAACAATGAGTTATCCAATAGAAAACACAAGGCAAACCAAAGGGGAGGGTGGTCCACATTTGATTGAGTGGAATGAACCAACCTGTTAAGAATCCACAAGAGACTGTCAGCGAGGATGAGGTACAGGGACGTTCTGATGAGTGACAGCTTCCGATGGTGTCGCCACGTTTCTGGTATGTTAGCAGACAGCTCGAGTCCTGCAAAGTGTTGAGATATCAGAGGCTTGAACTCAGACCCCTCTCAGACCCCAGTTCACATGAGCATGCAAGGCTTACCTCTATATGTAAAACCTCTTTCCACTCTTCAGATGGGGGTTGAGAGTGACTGCAGACATTCTCGGGGACCACTCCTCTCGCATTCACCTTTTGGAATACAAATGTACTTTTGTGTATAACAATTGGAATTTGTATTCCATAACATTTATTCTCTGGCTGAATTTATAGTGTGGTTTGTATGAAAATCTTTCAAAATTTGTATTTGTACGATAAATTATTTACTCATATAACTTTATACATAAACATTGACATATAGATAAGAACGTATTGTTGTGTTTTATTATATAATTCCGATTTATATTATTCCCAGTCAATTATTGGAATACTTGTAAGTGTAAGTAAGTGTTGCTTAAATAAAATGTAGGACAAATGTGTTTCCTATTAAATCAATTTGCATTTCAAATTATTAATATATATAAAATCATAATATTTTCAGTGAATCAAATATCGACTAATTCTCATATTTGGGCGGAAAAGCAAGCGTTTGTTGTGTCAGTAAGATGAGTGTGTTGTATGTGCAGGAGGTTTTTGTACAGCCTTCTCAATGCGTTTTGTATCACTTGGTACACTTTTGGTGAGGGCACCAAACTCATCGATTGACGTAAGTACAAGGAAACTTTTCTTTTGCTTTTGCCAAAAATAATGTGACTTTTAACTGTACTAGAATAAATTTGCTTAAATGATTTTAAAACTAATTCAAGTAAGTTGATATTTTTATTTATTATGTTTATTCGCTAGATAAATGGAGTACACAATTTGTAATATTATTGTTGTACAGAGTCGTTTTATTTTAGGTATAATTAGCTAATTTGTTCATATATGTCCTTGTTCATTATGTGTCTTGTCCAAATATTTATTTGTGTCTATTCATGTATTTAAATTGATGATTATAAAATATAACATACTTATATATAACATATAATACTATATTAATATATATATATAATATATATAATATATATATAGATATTATATTATATATATATATATATATATAGATATGTAGTAATCATGGGCAAAGAAGTGCCAATTAAGTTTCAGTGGAGCTTCTAAAAGTCAGTTTATTATTGGAAAGATATTCAAATGAATTCATGTTCTATTGAATTAGTAATCAAGATATTTCCTCGAATATTCTCATGGCCAGATTGACCTTGTGTGACAGCTTTAAGAAAGAGGAATTAGATTATTCATTGAAACAAAAAAAATAGAAATGTGTTTTTGTGTAAAATGTGTTAACTTGGATAATAAGTTTGGCGCAGACAAAGGGCTTCCTTCCTCTTTAAGACACAACTGCTATGGTGAACAGGAAGCTGTCCCTTCTCTCTGTGCTCCTATGAGGGGTGATGTAACTGACGCGTGTCTGTCCACTTGGTCTCCTCTCTCTCTCTCCTCCAGTGGAGTGTGCAGGCCCACGCTGAGCGTCCTCCCTCCCTCCAGAGTTAGATCTGCGAGCAGGGCAGTGCTACATGCTGTCTGTGTGTGGCCAGTGGGGCCTTCCCCTCAGACTGGAAGCTTGGCTGGAAGGTGGGGGACCAGCAGCAGGTATGGGGGGGTGTCTAATAGCCTGGGGCCTGGGGGAAAGATGGCCACTACAGCTGGACCAGCATCTTTGACCCTCCCTGCAGACCAGTGGAGGAAGCGAGCTCAGTGAGCTGCCGAGGCCAGATAAGAATGGCCAGACGGCTGTCACTCAAACACTGATCTCCTGGCCAGTGTGTTTCAGAGTAGAGAGGCTTCAGCTTGGAGAATACACAGATGTCCTCTGTCACAACTGCTTCTTATCTCCTCTGTCTAAGGTGGCCATGCAGCTTTTGATGATTACAATCATTGTGACATGTTCTGTTGATCCATTAACATTATGCTTTTGGTTTTTACCCATTTTCCTGTGTTTGTCAGTTTAAAATTTAATAAAAAATAGAAAGAATTATATGATTTGTTGTCATAATTTTCAATGTATATTTTATTGTTTGAATTAATCTTCTCTTCGAATAAATACATAAAACATCTGCTATCTTACATTAAACAAGTTTCACCACCATTTTGAATGTAGGGTTGAGTTTATGGTGTGGATGTTTGGGTGGTTGTGTGGATGTCCTTTCTAAAGTGTTTCCACTGTATTTCAGTGAACCAGGGTCAGTCATAGAGACACTGCTGCTGAAATGACCCATGTGTGTCAAACAGACATTCAGTCACTTCACAAAATAGTAGTCCAGAGAGGTTTGTAAAAGTTTCTGCAGATACAAACTTAGAAACATGTAAAAGTATGTCTTAAAGTACATTGAGTTCACACACCAAGAAAAAAGGAACCAGAGCATAGTGAGTGCGGGAGACAGTATTCCCTAATGTCTTCTATGAATCAAAGACTAATGTGTGTTTCTTTAAACGTATTCTGTAAGCAGTTCAACTATAGCTATTACTAAAATGATGTCCACTAGTGTAAGCAGAAGTACACCTGGGTCCCTTGAGTGACGTGAAAGTCAGTGGAAATGTAGGGCTGAGGTTTTCAGAAGGTCTCTGGAGATTCCAGTGAAAGCAGTATATGTGCACGTCCTCGTACCTGGCCTCGGTTGTGTCCTCTTTTTGTCAAACCATTTCCATAATACTAAAGACTGATTTGTTTGAGGCTCAATTCCCGTCACACCTCTTTAACAGAGAACTATACATTCCGGAGTGAGTTTTGCTTTATGTTAGGTAAGTATTGATCCTTAGTTCATAGATAAATCACATCAACCCTATTTTTAAATCTCCTTATTGATTGGTGTGCTCTCTGCCATGACAGCAAAGACCACTGGGCAGGTGTCGGGACAATGGGTTTGGGATTGTATTTATTATTGTTCTACATATTGGTATGTTGTATATGATTTGTATGGATCATATGTAAATGACGTACTTCGGTATACATCATTACGTGATGGACAGCATGACGGAGGTCGACCTGAATGTGAACGGAGTTAAGACGTTGAGTGTTACTTGGACCCATGTGGGACATCTTTTTTATTTATAAGTAACCAAATATCTTTACATGTGTGTGTCAGAAGTAGTTCGAGCCGACGATGCGCCGAAGTTTAATCCGCCGGGACAGTTTCTGCTTCGAGAGACCTGCAGAATGGAGCGATTTGGAGGAAAAGCGCTCTCATGCGGCTACCGACCGGCTACGAAGGTGGATCAAGAGGACGGAGGAGGGTACACAGGTCCAGCACCCTTATCTACGCCTTAGGCGGGGAAGCAGAGAACATATTCGGGTCTTTCCATTTCGATTGTAAGACGACGGAGAGGATTTTTGGGTAGTAATGGGACAAATTCGATGCTTACTTTATACCGAACGGAACGTCATCCCGCGAGGGGCTTCTTTTACCAACGTGTGGCAGCGTGACAGGGGAGAAGGGTGAGAGAGTATTCATCCGCCGCACTTTATGAACTTTCTGAAGCACTGCGAATTCAGAGTTAATCGTGAAAGAGCACATTAGGGACCGAAGTTGTGGTGGGCATGTAGGACAAAAGAACTCTCCCGAAAACTGCACAGCTTATCTTCAAATCTCACGATGTATAGATGGACAGTTCAGGAGGCTCGTCAAAAGAGGAGGAGGTAAAAAGCTCACGGTTAGCCAGCAAGGTGAGGCCGCTGCATGTTGCTGTAGAGGAGATCGCGCGGGGCTTCAGCAGATTCAAAATGGACACGACCGGAGATATAACGAAACGGACCAACAGCACAGACGTTAGCGACGGGGTAAGACATGTAACAGATGTGGGAAAATGATGCACAAGATTCAGGAACATTGTCCTGCAATTAAGTTCCACATGCAACAAGTGCAAGAGAATTGGGCACTGGGAAAGAATGTGCAAAAGTAAAATAGTAGTGAATGAAGTCAGCGAGCATGAAGAAAATACAGCTTATTTTCTAGGTTCAGTAAAATGCACACCCTCAAGCAGTGGCGGGCAATGGACAGTAAAGTTGAATATCTGCACACGCCAGTTAGTTTTAAAATAGACACTGGAGCGGGATGTGTGATTTATGAGTGAAGAGACTTTCAAAAATCTCAGCCAAGTGACTGAAACTACACCCATCAAAGGCCGTTGCTGTGTAGTCCAGGCGGGCGATGAACTGTATTGGCCAATTCACAGCAACGTGTTGGCACAAGAACAAAAAGTACTCGTTCAGAGTCTACGTAGTTGGAGGAGAGAGTATGAGCAACCTGCTTAGCAGACGGCGGCGGCACAGACAATGGGGGCTCGTGAAGAGGATTTTGTGAGGTCCGTTGGTTCCGGAGGAGAGTTCGGCCTGCTAAAGACACAGCCGGTACAAATAGCGCTCCAGGAGGATTGCCCAACCCTATGCCGTCCACACTGCCCGCAGAGTCCCATTCCCCTCATGAAGTCTCTGTTAAGTGGAGCTGGACAGGAATGGAGCCAAAGGCGTCATAGAAAAAGGTCACTGAGCCCACAGAGTGGTGCGCTTCCCATGGTGCCCGCCCCCAAGAAAATCAGGACAGGTTGCGTATTCTGCGTTGGACCTACGGAAATTTAACAAGGCCGTTAAGAGAGAGAGGTTTGTTTTGCCGACAACAGATGAGATCACAGCTGAGCTGAGTGGGTCCACGGTGTTCTCCTCATTAGACGCGGCAGCAGGGTTCTGGCAAATACCGCTAGACAAGGATAGTCAGAGGCTGACAACCTTTATCACACCATTTGCCAGGTACTGTTTCAAACGACTCCCATTTGGATATCTAGCGCACCTGAAATTTTCAGAGGAAGATGGTGGGAAACCACTGGAAGGCCTACCAGGACGGCGCTGTTTTTACTATGGACGACATCATAGTGCATGGAAAGGACATGACCCAGCACGACGAACGTCTACAACAGGTCATGGAGCGCCTGGAGACAGCTGGGCTGAAGCTAAACACAGAAAAGTTTGCCTTGAGACAGCAAAGACTACATTATCCTGGTGTAACGAGATAAACGCAGACGGCACACGGCCTGACCCAGCCAAGGTCTCCGCTATAAACAACCTGACTCCACCCACTAATGTCCACGAGCTGAAAAGAGTTCCTCGGGATGGTGAATTATTTGGGCAAATACATCCCGAACCTAGCTGCTGTGGGGCAGCCCATGTACGAACTGCTGAAGTCCAAGTCCGCGTGGACATGGGGCCCAGTACAGCAGTCAGCGTTCCAAGACATCAAAGAACTTCTTACAACCCCACCCACTCTGGCGTTTTATGATGTCAACAAACCCACTGCTGTCTCTGCAGATGCCAGCAGCTATGGCATCGGGGCGTGCTGATGCAACTGCACAGTGAGGGCTGGAAACCTGTAGCCTATTGCTCACGGCGTCTGAGTTGAGGCGGGGAAACCAGGTACGCTCAGTTGAAAAGAGAGTGCCTGGGCGAGCGTCTTTGGACCTGTGGTGACGATTTGGTGAAAAACTTCTACGGCCTTAGAGGGGTTCAGGCCTGATTCACGGATAACAAACCATTTAGTCCCGCTAATGAACTCCAAGGACCTGGATACTGTCCCCATCCGCTGCCAAGAGACTCCTGTATGCGGCTGATGAGGTTCAATCCTACAGCGGAGTATGCACCAGGAAAAAAGCCTCGTCACGGAGGCAGAGCGTTGTCCAGGAGCCCAGTAGGAGATGCGCCAGGATGGAGACGACACAAACGTTGATGTGGAGTGCTACGTAGCATCCAATCATCAACAACATGCCGGCTACAGAGAGGAGAAGATGGACCAGTATCAGAGCTGCCACAGTTGTTGATGACACGCTACAAGCTCGTGACCAGATACATACCAGTCCGGGTGGCCTGATCACGTAGGTAAGACACACCCAACGGTTAGAGAGTTCATTCCCCATTGAGAAACGAGCTGTCAATTCACCAGGGCCTGGTGATTAGAGGCAATAGGATAGTAATCCCAGAGACATTTGAGAGCAGATGTGTTAGAAACGTATCCATGATATGTCATCAGGGACTGACTAAATGCCGAGACAGAGCTAACTCTGTGCCGTCTGGTGGCCGGGTTATATCAACTCACATCAAGCAGAAGTCTTAGCCTGCCAGCCCTTGTCAGGAACAAAGGAGAGCTCAGTCCAAAAGAGCCTTTGATCTCCACACCGCTCCCGGACAAGGCCGTGGAAAAGAATTGGCATGGACTTATGTGAGTACAACAAACGGAAACTATTATAGTTTATCTCTGACTACTATTCACGTTTATTGAGAATTCTCCATATGCCCACTACCACTACTGCCCAAGTAGTCACAAGACTGAAAGCTACTTTTGCCCGCTATGGGGTAGCAGACGAAGTGGTCAGTGACAATGGCCCACAGTTTTCTAGTGAAGAGTTCAAGGAACTGGCCCGTGAATTAGACTTCACACACGTAACATCGAGCCCACACCATCCTCAAGGCAACGGGCATGCTGAAAGAGCGGTGCAAATAGCAAAAGGGATCCTGAAACAAAAGGATCCTCTCCTGGCACTCATGTGCTACAGATCTACTCCGTGCAACAGCACTGGGGTAAGCCCAGCAGAACTCTTAATGGGCCGCAAGATTCGAACCACTCTGCCTACCCTTGACCGCAACCTACAACCTAGTCAGCCTGACAAGCAGAGTATCGCAGCCAAGGACGCGTCAGAGAAGAGGAAACAAACCCACTACTACAACCAACGCCACGGAGTGAGGAACCTTCCAACACTAAGGGCAGGGGACCACGTCCTCACCAGACTAGACCCTCAAAAGTCCTGGGTCACTCCAGCTGTGGTGACTGGCGAGAGCATCACGCCGAGATCCTACCTTGTGGAGACGGAGCAGGGAGCCAGACTTCGCCGCAACCGTCGCCATCTTCAGGTGGTGCCCAGTGTGAGATCTACAGCATCAGGTACACTGGGACCTCCACCAGAGCAGCCGTCCAGTGACCTGGGGAGAAGCCCTACAACGGTTGACACCAGCATGGGCGCATTTGCGGATGGCCTGACTCAGACCAGGTCAGGCAGGGTCAGTAGACCAGTTCAGAGACTGGACTTGTAAGCGGTTGTGTAACCTGGACACTAAAAAAAATTAAATAAAAAAAAATGATGACGACAAGTGTCATAAGAGTTCCAGCAATGTCAATCACACTGTACACTGTGATATAGGGGTTTGGTAATATCGCATTGAGTTCCAACAATGAAAAGAGTTTCATCTTTGATGTGAAAAGAGTTCCAGCAATGTCTATCATACTGTGACGGAATGTATTGGTTGGTTTTACATTGAGTTCCAGAAGGCCATACACATTTTCCTTTAGTTTGGTAATATAATTAACAGAATATTGCTTTAATAAGCCTTAAGTGATGTTCTTAGCCAATGTTGATAATTTCAGTGTTAAGATCGTAAGAATCTCAAGGGGAAGGTGTAATAGATTTGTATGATCATATGTAAATGAAGTACTCGGTTACGTCATTACGTGATGGACGCATGAGCGGAGGTCGACCTGAAGTGAACAGAGTAAAGACGTTGAGTTAACTTGGACCCATGTGTGGACATCTTTTATTATAAGTAACCAAATACTTTACAGTATGTTAACGCTGGTAAGAGTCCTGTTTATTGTTGGGTGTGCTAACTCTGCTTAGAGCCCGCTATATTGTTGGGTGTACTAACCCTGGTCAGAGTCTGGTTTATTGTTAGGTATTATCCCTGTTAGCAGTTGAGGTAGTAGTGTTGTGTACAATATGGTAGGTGAGGTAGTAGTTGTATGGAATATGTTGTACTGGCGGTAGTATTTGTATGTACTATGTGGTAGTAGTTGTATGTATGTAATATGTGGTAGTTGAGGTAGTAGTTTATTTAATAATGCTGATGAATCTAATGCTGGTGTTTGGTTGGGGCCCTGGTTAGAGCCTGCTCTGTGCTCAGTGCTCTGTGTCAGAGTCTCTTTCCCCTCAGCAGCTGCAGCAGGTTCCTGCTGCAACAGCTCAGTGTCTATGCAGTGTGACTGAGGGAGGTTTTTGTACGGCTCTCAATCACTGTGTGAACACCCAGACACTGTTAGGATAGTGGACACTCTGACAGTGATAAACTGCTGCATCTTCACGCTGGGCGCTGTTGATGGTCAGAGAAAAGTCAGTGCTGCCTCCACTGCCACTAAACCGAGCTGGTGTTGGTGATACAAGTGTATTTGTATCACTTATGATGAGCTTCGGGGCTTCTCCAGGTTTCTGTTGGTACCAGTCTAGATCATTGCTATAAATGGCTGGGTTTGTTTTACAGGTCAGAGTGACTGTGGATCCTGGAGTAAAAGACACTACTGGTGTCTGAGTCACCGTCACCTGACTGCTGGTTCCTATCGAAAACAAACAAACAATGAGTTATCCAATAGAAAACACAGGCAAACAAAGAAGGGTGGTCCACATTTTGATTGAGTGGAATGAACCAACCTGTTAAGGATCCACATAGCACTGTCCAGAAAAGGAGGGTGAGGTGATTCATGGTGTCCACGGTTTCTGGGGTGTTGAGTGACAGCTCCGAGTCCTGCAGTGTTGAACTCAGAGGGCTTTAACCCCTCTCAGAACCCCAGTTTCACATGAGCATGCAAAGCTTCCTCTATATGTAAATAGCCTGTTTCCACTCATCAGATGGGGGTGAGAGTGACTGCAGACATTCTCGGGGGACCACTCTTCTGCATTCACCCTTTTGGAATACAAAATGTATTTTGTGTTAACAATTGGAATTTATAATCCATACCATTTTATCTGGCTGAATTTTATTGTGGTTTGTATGAAATCTTTAAAATTTGTAATTTGTACGAAAAATATTCTCATAAAATTATAACATAAAACTAGAATAATAGATAAAAAACGTATTGTTGTGTTTATTATAAATTCACGATTATAACATCTTCTTAAAGGTTTTTTATTCAGTCACATTATTGGAATACTTGTTCAACTATTCAACTGTTTGTAAGTGTGGCTTAAATAAATGTAGGACAAATGTGTTTCATTAAATCGATTTGCATTCAAATTATTAATATATATAAATCATAATATTTCCAGTGAATCAAATATTGACTAATTCATACATTTCGGGGAAAAGCAAGACTTTTGTGTCTCAGTAAGATGAGTGTTTAATGCGCAGGAGGTTTTTGTACAGCCTCTCAATGCGTTTGTATCACTGTGGTGGACTTTTGGTGGAGGAACCAAACTCATCGTTGACCGTAAGTACAAGGAAACTTTTCTTTGCTTTTGCAAAAAAATGTGACATATTTAACTGTACTAGAATAAATTCACTTAAATGATTTTAAACTAATTCAAGTAATTGATACTTTTTATTTATTATCATTTGTTCGCTAGATAAATTGAGTACACAGTTTGTAATATGTACTGTTGTACAGTTTTTTATTTTAGGTATAATTAGCTACATTTGTTTCATATGTATGATGATAAATAAAAATATATATATATATTTATATATATATATATATATTATATATTATATGTATATATATATATATATGTAGTATCATGGGCAAAGAAGTGCAATTTAAGTTCAGTGGAGCTTCTAAAAAGTCAGGTTATTATTTGAAAGATATTATTCAAATGAATTCATGTTCTTGTGAATTTAGTAATCAAGATTATTTCTCTAATATTTTTTCATTTCCATTGAGCCTTGTGTGATATGCTTTAAGGAAAGAGAAATAAAGATATATTCATTGAAACAAAATAAAGATAAATGTGTTTTTGTGTAAATTGGTTTACTGGATAATAAGTTTGACCGCAACAAAAGGGCTTCCTTCCTCTTTAATGTTCACCAAAACTGCTGGTGAACAGGAAGCTGTCCCTTCTCTCTGTGCTCCTATGAGGGTTGTGATGTTAACTGAGCCTGTTGTTCCACTTGTCTCCTTCTCTCTCCTCTCCCTCTCCTGAGTGGAGTGGTGCAGCCCACGCTGAGCGTCCTCCCTCCCTCCAGAGTGGAGCTGGAGCAGGGCAGTGCTACACTGCTGTGTGTGGCCAGTGGGGGCTTTCCCTCAGACTGGAAGCTTGGCTGGAAGGTGGGGGGCAGCAGCAGGTATGGGGGAGTGTCTAATAGCCTGGGGGCCCTGGGGAAAGAATGGCCACTACAGCTGGGACCAGCACCTTGACCCTCCCTGCAGACCAGTGGAGGAAGGGCGAGGCTCAGTGAGCTGCGAGGCCAGTAAGAATGGCCAGACGGCTGTCATTCAAACACTGAATCCTGGCCAGTGTTCAGAGTAGAGAGGCTGCAGCTTGGAGAATACAGATCTCCTCTGACACGTCTGCTTCTTATCTCTCTGTCTAAGGTGGCACTGCAGCTTTTGATGATTTACAATCATGTATGTCTTTGATCCATTAACATTATGCTTTCTGGTTTTTATCCATTTTCCTGTGTTTGTCAGTTTAAAATTTAATAAAAAAATAGAAAAGAATATTATGATTTTGTTGTCATAATTTCCAAATGTATATTCTCTTTTTTGAATAATCGTTCTTTCCAATAAATATATAAAACATCTGCTATCTTCATTTAAACAAGTTTTCACCACCATTTTGAATGTAGGGTTGAGGTTATGGTGTGGATTGATTGTGGTTGTTATGGATGTCCTTGTAAAGTGTATCCCACTGTATTCAGTGGACCAGGGTCAGTCATAGAGACACTGCTGCTGAACTGACCCATGTGTGTCAAACAGACATTCAGTCACTTCACAAAATAGTAGTTCAGAGAGGTGTAAAGGTTTCTGCAGATACAAACTTAGAAACATGTAAAAGTATGTCTTAAAGTACATTGAGTATCTCACACCAAGACAAAGGAACCAGAGCATAGTGAGTGGGGGAAACAGTATTCCCTAATGTCTGTCTATGAGTCAAAGACTAATGTGTGTTTCTTTAAACGTATTCTGTAAGCAGTCAACTATAGCTATTCAAATAATATCCACTAGTGTAAGCAGAAGTACACCTGGGTCCCTTGAGTGACGGAAAGTCAGTGGAAATATAGGGCTGAGGTTTTCAGAAGAGTCTCTGGCGATTCCAGTGAAAGCAGTATATGTGCATGTCCTCGTACCTGCTCGGTGGTGTCCTCTTTTGTCAAAACATTTCCATTATACTAAAGACTGATTTGTTGAGTTCAATTCCGTTCACCTCTATAACAAGAACTTTACAATTCCCGAGTAGTTTGCTTATGTTAGGTAAGTATTGAGCCTTAGTTCATAGATTAATCACATCAACCCTATTTTAAATCTCCTTATTGATTGTGCGCTCTCTGCCATGACGTTGACTTCAGATCATACGTCATGTCCGGTGGCACGTGAGGAGCACTCGTGTGAGGAGAACGCCAATACTCCGAGATATTATGGTTAAATTCCAAGTTTGGAAAAACTCCTGATCCCTGGTGGAAAGGTGGATTCCTTTGACCTGAACCGAAGCAAAATGGTCTGGAAGTTTAAATGACGAATGAATAGAAGAAAGCGTGGAGAGAATCAGACGCCAATCTCCGCACCACCTGGCATTGATTTACCTGATTCACCTGTTTTAACTGCGGCACAGGTACCAGTAAAGAGATGGATAAAAAAGAAATGTCTGAATTAATCCGCTCGATAATACGGGAGGAATTAAAAGCACACATGGATGAACTGCAACCGCAGCTTAATTCCATAAAACTTGATGTGAAGTCATGTGCAGAAAAAGTGACGGGCATGGAGACGGTGTTATCAGGTCAGTCTGACCAAATAAATGAACTGGATAGAGAATGTGGTACGCTTCGGAAAATATGTAATGCACTCCAACAGGAAAATCAAGAGCTGAAAGACAAAACTGACAGACTGGAAGGTTACAGTCGAAGATTTAATTTGAGAGTCTTTGGACTGGACAGGGATGTCGAAGGTGATAATGCCACTGAATATATGTCTGCGCTTCTGAGAGACGTTTTCACGGGACAAAGGAATCTTCCTGGTCCTCCAGACGTGGAGATTGCGCATAGAGTCGCCGGCAAAGGCCCTGGTCCAAGACCCATGATCGTGAGATTGCAGCGGTTTATGGTGAAGGAAGCTATCCTGAAAATGGCAAAATCAGAAAAGGTGTTGGAATATAAAAACATGAAGTTGAAGATATTCCCTGATCTGACAACAGAAATGGCAAGGAGGAGAGCACTGTTTAATAACGTCAGAGGAAAGCTATATCGGGCTGGCATACAAAGTGGTCTAATTCACCTGGCCACTCTCATCCTAACTTTCAATGGAGAGAAAAAGATCTTCCAGAAAGTTACTGAAGCAGAGAAATTCTTCGAGGAAAAGATTAAACCATCGCTGCATACGCAGTAAATGCTGGACTGAAGCTGGAAGAAGCTCATGAAGCAGTGTGTGTTTGAGCAATGGACAGGACGCGGGACACGGGACTCATGATTTGGACTTTGGATTAAGTTTATGGAATGACACTTGAACACGAAGACAATCCTAAAAGGATGCGAGGTCGCTGAGGTGTGGGAGAATGGCGAACAGCGCGAGCAGCACAGACTGTGCGTAACATGGAGACGGGGGGATGGTGGGAACAGCGCGAGCGCAGCTGGTGCGTAATGTGGACACTGATTCAACATGATCTACCCTGAAAAGAAAGAGAGACAGTAAACTTGTGCGGTAAGCATGCAGAACACAGACTGAATAATTATTTGTTATATGATAAATTGTCTAAACTTGGATAAATTATGGGTGATCAATAAAGAAAATATGATTTCGTTTATATCAAGAAATAAATGAGGTTTACGTTATGATTATTGTTATATTTACTTCCAAGGAGTGATAAAAGGGTAGAAAATTAAGTTTAAGCTAATGCATTTGCAGTCTATCAGCTCAGTGATATGACTGTGTGACTTCAAGAGGATTAACACAGAACTGAGTTTATTCAAGTGTCAACGTAGGAGGTTGGCTGATTCTCACGGATAGACGAGTGGTACAATTTTTTTGACAATACAAAGTGGTAATTTATATGTTTTTTTAAATGTTTGTGAGGTACAATTTTTTTGACAATACAAAGTGGTAATTTATATGTTTTTTTAATGTTTGTGGGTATTTGTTACAATGTTAAATGTATTTTATGTTGCTCTGAAATTGAATCAATTTTTAATGTCATATAAATTACCAAGGAAAGGCCTAAAAATGGCCCATATAAATATATGTAGTATTAGGAATAAATTAAATGAAGTGGAGAACATAATCTTGTCAAATAATTTTCATATTTTAGCCATGTCTGAAACGCATTTAGATTCTACATTTGAGGACACATCACTGATGATAGAGGGGTTTAATATTTATAGGAAAGACAGAAATGCTTATGGAGGTGGGATCTGCATTTATGTGCAGCGCCACCTACCTGTAAAAATAAGACATGATTTGATGCAAACTGACATTGAAGTTCTTTGGTTGTAAGTACACTTAAAGCATCTCAAGCCTATACTTATAGGATGTGGTTACAGACCCCCCAGTGCTAATTGTGAATATTTAGATAAAATGTGTGAAATGCTTGACTCTGCTTGTTGCACAAATCTTGAATTATATTTTATGGCAGATATGAATGTAAACTGGGAGTTGTTGTCCTGTCCAATGAGGAGGAAATTGGTTGATATATGTGCAGCTTCAGGATTGACTCAAGCAATGAATAAACCAACAAGAATTAGCTTTAATAATGATGGCAGGAGAGTGGCCACTTGTATTGATCATCTTCTATTTTAAATACACCTGAGATTCTGCTCCAAAGCTATATTCTATGCCTATAGGATGCAGCGATCACAATCTAATTGCTATAGCTAGGAAAACAAAGGTGCCCAAGGAGGGGTCGAGAATAATTAAGAAGAGGTCGTTTAAAGCATTTGATGAAGAAAAATATGTAAGAGATGTTTCAAATGCGAAGATATCAAATATTCTGTTGCTTGAAGATTCTGAAGCTGCCTTTAAAGTTTTTGATGATACATTAACAGGTGTTATAGATCAACATGCACCTGTGAGAAAAGCCACAGTGAGGACTGTTAACTCACCATGGTTGGACAGAGAAACAAAAGAACATATGATTGAAAGAGATCAGGCAAAACAGATTGCTTTATCATCTGGTATTAAATCAGACTGGCAAATTTATTGTAAATTAAGAAATTTTGTTACAAAGTTAAATAAAAGGCGGAAAAAAGAATATTATGATAACATAGTTCAGGAAATGAAGCACGATAGTAAAAGATTATGGAGTACACTAAATGTTTTAGTTAAGGGCCACACCAAGTCTTCACCATCTTACTTAGAAACAGGAGGAGAGTTCTTGACCAAACCCAAGGATATTGCTAATCATTTGAATAATTATTTCATTAATAAAATCGATAAGTTAAAAAGCACTGTCCAGCATAATGATACTGACCTCGCAGATAGACTAATTAACCAAATTATGGAAGGTAAAGAATGTATCTTTGATTTCAAGACTGTTACAGTTTCAAAAGTTGAGTTATTATTAATGAATTGTAAGAATAAGTCACCTGGGGTTGATTTTCTTGATGGAAGGTTATTGAAACCTATTGTTGGTATTGTGGCCCCAGCGGTAACACATATAATTAATTTATGTTTGACTAAAAATATATGGCTACAAGGATGGAAAACTGCAAAAATAATACCAATTCCCAAAAACAAAAAGTTGCAGTTTTCTGAGTCAAATAGTCGACCTATCAGTTTATTGCCAATTTTGAGTAAAATCATGGAAAAAATTGTGTATGAGCAGATTCAGTCATATTTTTCTAATAATTATTTATTTACAGATTTTCAGCATGCTTACAGGGAAAAATATTCTACAACAACAGCTATGACACAAATGTTAGATGACTGGTGTAATGAAATCACGCAAAAGAAAATGATAGGAACTGTCTTCCTGGATTTTTCGGCTGCGTTTGATATTCTAGATCATGAATTATTATTGGCAAAACTGAAACGTTATGGGTTTTCATCATCAGCTTTGTTAATTATTAAAAGTTATTTGAGTGAGAGATGGCAAATGGTTTATTTCAATGGAAGTGAGTCAGATTTAAAACAAGTAAGACATGGAGTACCCCAAGGAAGTTGCCTTGGACCTCTTTTGTACTCAATCTTCACCAATGATTTTCCCTTGGCATTAAAAACAGCTCGCATGACAATGTATGCCGATGATACGACAATTTATTTAGCTGAAAGAACTATTGATGGATTAAATAGAAAATTAAGTGAAGAAATGAAGTTGGTTACTGAGTGGGTTAACTGTAATGGATTAATTTTGAATGTGTCTAAGACAACTAGCATGGTTATTGGATCAAACTATTCACTGCGTTCAAACCCAGAGCTTAATGTGATGATCAATAACAAATTAATTAAACATGTGAAAGAGGTAAAATTATTAGGAATCATCATAGATCGTACATTATCATGGGACATGCATATTAAGAGGATAATAACCAAATTGGAAATATTCTTTCAATGATTAGGAGATGCTCTAAATATCTAACAACACAAATTACTAAACAAGTCATTCAAGCACTGGTTCTGTCACATATGGATTATTGTACAGTTGTTTGGTCCAATACCTCACTAGCCAACATCAGAAAACTGCAACTTATACAAAATAAAGCAGCACGTGTTGCACTTATGTATGGAATAAGGTCGAATATTTGCCAAATGCATGCCAGTCTTGGTTGGCTGGATGTTAAGCACAGATTGTCATATCTGTTAATGGTTTTTCTTAAAAATATAATAACAACTAAAATGCCATACATTTTGTATAGAAAATTGTCTTTTAGTTCAAACATACATAATTATTCAAATCGACATGCTGCTGGAGGTTATTTTATTTTACCCAGGGCACTCTCTCAAGGTACAGTGTTATATCGAGCTATGAAGGAGTGGAATGCCCTTCCCAATTATGTCATACAACAAAGAAACATGGTTAGTTTTAAAATGAAACTAAGAGATTATTATTTTGATCGCAATTTTGACCATTAGTAGCCTATTTGTAAATTGGGTCCTGGTATCCTTGTTGTGTAGTGATTCAATGTAGGAGCGGGTAACATATGTTAAGTGTTTGTCTTGGATGTTGTTCTATTGAGTATGTGTTTTCTGTATGTATTTTCTGTTTTATGTATTAATGTGTGGTGTGTTAATGGTTTGTATTTGTCATTTATTATGATGAAATGACCCCAGGAAGAATAGCTGCTGCGTGGCAAAAGCTAATGGGGATCTAAATAAACTAAACTAAACAGCAAAGACACTGGGGAGGTGTGGGGACAATGAGGTTTGGATTGTATTTATTATTGTTCTACATATTGGTATGTTAACGCCGGTAAGAGTCCTGTTTATTGTTGGGTGTGCTAACTCTGCTTAGAGCCCGCTATATTGTTGGGTGTGCTAACCCTGGTCAGAGTCTGGTTTATTGTTAGGTATGCTATCCCTGTTAGCAGTTGAGGTAGTAGTGTTGTGTACAATATGGTAGGTGAGGTAGTAGTTGTATGGAATATGTTGTACTGGAGGTAGTATTTGTATGTACTATGTGGTAGTAGTTGTATGTATGTAATATGTGGTGGTTGAGATAGTAGTTTATTTAATAATGCTGAGGAATCTAATACTGGTGTTTGGTTGGGGCCCCTGGTTAGAGCCAGCTCTGTGCTCAGCGCTCTGTGTCAGAGTCTCTTCCCCTCAGCAGCTGCCAGGCAGGGTTCCTGCTGTTAACAGCTCAGTGTCTACGCAGTGTGACTGAGGGAGGTTTTTGTACGGCTCTCAATCACTGTGTGAACACCCAGACACTGTTAGGATAGTGGACACTCTGACAGTGATAAACTGCTGCATCTTCACGCTGGGCGCTGTTGATGGTCAGAGAGAAGTCAGTGCTGCCTCCACTGCCACTAAACCGAGCTGGTGTTGGTGATACAAGTGTATTTGTATCACTTATGATGAGCTTCGGGGCTTCTCCAGGTTTCTGTTGGTACCAGTCTAGATCATTGCTATAAATGGCTGGGTTTGTTTTACAGGTCAGAGTGACTGTGGATCCTGGAGTAAAAGACACTACTGGTGTCTGAGTCACCGTCACCTGACTGCTGGTTCCTATAGAAAACAAACAAACAATGAGTTATCCAATAGAAAACACAGGAAAACAAAGAAGGGTGGTCCACATTTTAATGAATGGAATGAACCAACCTGTTAAGGATCCATAGAGCACTGTCCAGAAAAGGAGGATGAGGTGATTCATGGTGTCCAGGGTTTCTGGGGTGTTGAGTGACAGCTCCGAGTCCTGCATGTTGAACTCAGAGGGCTTTAACCCCTCTCAGAACCCCAGTTTCACATGAGCATGCAAAGCTTCCTCTATATGTAAATTGCCTGTTTCCACTCATCAGATGGGGGTGAGAGTGACTGCAGACATTCTCGGGGGACCACTCTTCTGCATTCACCCTTTTGGAATACAAAATGTATTTTGTGTAAACAATTGGAATTTATAATCCATAACATTTTATCTGGCTGAATTTTATTGTGGTTTGTATGAAATCTTTAAAATTTGTACGAAAAATATTCTCATAAAATTATAACATAAAACTAGAATGATAGATAAAAAACCTATTGTGTTTATTATAAATTCACGATTTTAACATCTTCTTAGAGGTTTTTTATTCAGTCACATTATTGGAATACTTGTAAGTGTAAGTAAGTGTGGCTTAAATAAATGTAGGACAAATGTGTTTCATTAAATCAATTTGCATTCAAATTATTAATATATATAAATCATAATATTTCCAGTGAATCAAATATTGACTAATTCATACATTTGAGTGAAAAGCAAGACGTTTGTGTGTCAGTAAGATGAGTGTTTAATGTGCGTGAGGTTTTTGTACAGCCTCTCAATGCGTTTGTATCACTGTGGTACACTTTTGGTGGAGGAACCAAACTCATCGTTGACCGTAAGTACAAGGAAACTTTTCTTTGCTTTTGCAAAAAAATGTGACATATTTAACTGTACTAGAATAAATTTGCTTAGATGTTTTTAAACTAATTCAAGTAATTGATACTTTTTATTTATTATTATTTGTTCGCCAGATAAATTGAGTACACAGTTTGTAATATGTTCTGTTGTACAGAGTTTTTTATTTTAGGTATAATTAGCTACATTTGTTTCATATATGTCCTTGTCCATTATGTGTCTTTCCAAAATATTTATTTTGTCTATTCATGTTATTTTAATTGATGATATAAAATATATATATATATATGACATGCTTTAAGGAAAGAGAAATAAAGATATATTCATTGAAACAAAATAAAGATAAATGTGTTTTTGTGTAAATTGGTTTACTGGATAATAAGTTTGGCGCAACAAAAGGGCTTCCTTCCTCTTTAATGTCACCAACTGCTGGTGAACAGGAAGCTGTCCCCTCTCTCTGTGCTCCTATGAGGGGTGACGTTAACTGAGCCTGTTGTCCACTTGTCTCCTCTCTCCCTCTCCTCCAGTGGGAGTGGTGCAGCCCACGCTGAGCGTCCTCCCTCCCTCCAGAGTGGAGCTGGAGCAGGGCAGTGCTACACTGCTGCTGTGTGTGGCTAGTGGGGCCTTCCCCTCAGACTGGAAGCTTGGCTGGAAGGTGGGGGGCAGCAGCAGGTATGGGGGGGTGTCTAATAGCCTGGGGGCCCTGGGGAAAGATGGCCACTACAGCTGGACCAGCACCTTGACCCTCCCTGCAGACCAGTGGAGGAAGGCGGGCACAGTGAGCTGTGAGGCCAGTAAGAATGGCCAGACGGCTGTCACTCAAACACTGAATCCTGGCCAGTGTTCAGAGTAGAGAGGCTCCAGCTTGGAGAATACAGACCTCCTCTGACACGTCTGCTTCTTATCTCTCTGTCTAAGGTGACACAGCAGCTTTTGATGATTTACAATCATGTATGTCTTTGATCCATTAACATTATGCTTTCTGGTTTTTATCCATTTTCCTGTGTTTGTCAGTTTAAAATTGAATAAAAAAATAAAAAGAATATATGATTTGTTGTCATAATTTCCAAATGTATATTCTCTTTTTTGAATAATCTTTCTT
The DNA here is from genome assembly GCA_900291075.1 of Melanogrammus aeglefinus. NCBI lineage: Eukaryota > Metazoa > Chordata > Actinopteri > Gadiformes > Gadidae > Melanogrammus > Melanogrammus aeglefinus. The sequence goes on along the minus strand of OLKM01003815.1, from coordinate 8,799 downwards.
CCAATAAATATATAAAACATCTGCTATCTTCATTAAACAATTTTCACCACCATTTTGAATGTAGGGTTGAGGTTATGGTGTGGATTGATTGTGGTTGTGTGGATGTCCTTGTAAAGTGTATCCACTGTATTCAGTGAACCAGGGTCAGTCATAGAGCCACTGCTGCTGAAATGACCCATGTGTGTCAAACAGACATTCAGTCACTTCACAAAATAGTAGTTCAGAGAGGTGTAAAGGTTTCTGCAGATACAAACTTAGAAACATGTAAAAGTATGTCTTAAAGTACATTGAGTATCTCACACCAAGACAAAGGAACCAGAGCATAGTGAGTGGGGGAAACAGTACCATATTCCCTAATGTCTGTCTATGAGTCAAAGACCAAACAGAACATCGATACGATTTCTTTCTTTAAACGTATTCTGTAAGCAGTCAACTATAGCTATTCAAATAATGTCCAGTGTAAGCAGAAGTACACCTGGGTCCCTTGAGTGACGGAAAGTCAGTGGAAATGTAGGGCTGAGGTTTTCAGAAGAGTCTCTGGAGATTCCAGTGAAAGCAGTATATGTGCATGTCCTCGTACCTGCTCGGTGGTGTCCTCTTTTGTCAAACCATTTCCATAATACTAAAGACTGATTTGTTGAGCTCAATTCCGTTCACCTCTTTAACAAGAACTTTACAATTCCTGAGTAGTTTGCTTATGTTAAGTAGGCTGTATTGAGCCTTAGTTCATAGATGAATCACATCATCAACCCTATTTTAAATCTCCTTATTGATTGTGTGCTCTCTGCCATGACAGCAAAGACACTGGGGAGGTGTGGGGACAATGGGGTCGGATTGTATTTATTATTGTTCTACATATTGGTATGTTAACGCTGGTAAGAGTCCTGTTTATTGTTGGGTGTGCTAACTCTGCTTAGAGCCCGCTATATTGTTGGGTGTGCTAACCCTGGTCAGAGTCTGATTTATTGTTAGGTATGCTATCCCTGTTAGCAGTTGAGCTGGTAGTGTTGTGTACAATATGGTAGTTGAGGTAGTAGTTGTGTAACAATGGTTGTATGTTGTGTTATAGATTCCGCCCCAATTCATTTATTGGTTTAGTTTTATTGTATTACCCGTTCTGGTGATTGTTTTTTTTTATTTTGAAAAGTCTTGGAAGTTCGAGCTGTGTCTGTAACGCCGGTTGACGCAACGTTGACCAGTTGACATCAGCCAACCGGATAATTGGTGGGTCGCGCTCCTCGTGGCTCCTGTGTCATATGTTGATATTATTCTGTTTAATTGTATATATTGCCGCCATACTGTCATTGAAATGGGTTTTATACGATGGATGACAATGTACATTGCGAGGGTGGGGAGTAGTGTCAGCTGATGTGTGGAATGCCCGTTGATATATCTCATCCGACCACGTTGTGTTCAGGTTTCCACAAGTGAATCTGACGGTGGTTGCGCCCCTGTTTCTGTGTGACACAGGTGGGTCACTGTATGTACATTTCCCATTAGAGGTTTCTTTGTATGTTTTATTTCTGTGTTTTTATTGAGATTTTGTAAACGTTTATATTATAAATGCGTCCGGTGGTCTGATGTCAACCGGATAATTGGTTTCCACAAGTGAATCTGACGGCGGTTGCCCCCCCTATTGTTTCTGTGTGACACAGGTGGGTCACTGAGAAAATAAAAGTGCTCGTGTGGAGATCAACCCTGTGTCCTACTTCTCCGTCGTCACATAATGGAGGCTGCTTGAATGAGGCCGGTTACAGTGGTGCGGTGACCCGGATCGTCGCTGCTCTTCAGCATCATCATCGCAAGAGTGGTGGACTGACGCCATTCGGTCACAGGAGGTTGTACAATAGAAGAGAGAAAAGAAAAAAAAAAAACAACGCAGATAAGAAGTAGGACTCTTAAAGGGATACTATATATAATTTTGTTTGATCTCCAGGTGTGGTAACATTCAGGAAACATTGTTGTGATGCGTGGACATTTTCAAATACTGATTTAAGAATAATCTATTTTATAGAAATTCAGTTTTTTACATGGTTTATTTATTTTATTATTATCATCGATCTTGGTGGAATATATCCAAATGAGTGTTTCAATTGACATGGACGGTAACGGTAGCTCAAGTGATCTCGGCTGGGACAGAGAGCTCGATGAGAGTGGTGGGGCTCCTCAGGGTCGTAGGGGCGTGTCTACATATGATGTTGGGACACCAGCTTTTTGTTCAAAGCATGGTAAAGGCCGGTTGCCAACCAGCAATCCACCAACATTGTCATGTGTTCTCAATGCAGGGGACCCGGCCATGGGTGTGTTGATTTCAAATATTGCGCAGCAAGTAGGCCAGGAAATCAGAGACCAGTTGAGCGTGTGGGGGGTGGGAGGAGCTAGTGGCGCCCCGGGTTAACAATATGGGGCGGACCAAAACAGCCGGTGAGCCCACCTATGTTAAACTGACTGGTGCTCGGTTGGTCATGCAGGCGGATGTGAAAGAACCGAACGTGTTCCGGGGAGATGGGTCAGATAAATTCACAGTTGATGATTGGCAGGAGATGATGGAGGTATATCTCCAGAGACGAGCAGTGCCCCTGTCCGAGCAGCACACTGAAGTAATGTGCAGATTGATGGGTAAAGCGAGAGATGTTGTAAAAATAACCCTGCTGAGCAGCGTGGGGTTAAATACACAAAGCGACCCAAAGTAAATTTTTGATGTGCTTAAGCGACATTTCGGTGGGTACTCATCATCCGCTATGCCTATGGCCGATTTTTATAACACAATTCCGGTTGCCAGCGAAACTCCAATGGCTTACTGGTTGAGGTTGAACAAAGCAGCTGATGCTACCGCGGAGGCTCTTGAGCGATCGGGCCGACGCACTCACGACCCATGTCAGGAGTTACCAATGATGTTTGTTAAATGCTGCCCAGACCCTGCGCTCTCCGCCGTGTATAAATTCAAAGCGCCCCAGCAAAGGACAGCCGGTGAAATACAAGAGCACCTCGACCGCCATCACATTGAGATGGGGACCACTCACACTAGGCATGTGGGGATTCACACCCAAGCACCAGCGTTCAATGGCTCGGATGCTCAGCAGGACAGGAACGGCACCATGGTGATGGAAAAGTCGAGATGTGATGAGGGCTGCATGGAAATGCTGGTCAACATTTTAGACCGAGTTCTTTCTCAAAACAAACAAGAAACCAACAGGCCCATAAACACACAGACACGTGGACCTGGTGCCCCATATCAGATGCAGGCTCAGTTATGTAAAGTCTGCAAGTCCGCTGAGCGTACCACCACCGAGCACTGCAGGAAAGAACACTTGTGCTTGTCATGTTTTCAGCCAAACCACCTGATTCGAAACTGCCCAAACCGTCCCCCTCGACGCGGTCAGAATACCTTGCCTCAACATGACTCGACTGAGTTGAACTAGTAGGCCCGTGCCTCGGGGGTACAGGTGCAGGTGGTTTCAGCGAGAACCCCATCAATGATATTAGACAGCACTACCTGGAGGCATGCGCCGGGGCTCCGGCGGGTGCACACATTATCGCACAGAACACACAGAGGATTGGGCCTTATGATGAGCTGTTTTATACCCCAGTCGGGATCAACCAATATCAGGTCAAGGGTATGCTAGACTCAGGTTCCATGACGTGTACTCTCAGTGAGCAAGTGGAACAGCAGATGTTGGTCAACAAGTTGCTGCCCGCGTAGACTGCAATGAAAGAGGAGGTAGTGCTGGTAGGCTGTGGGTGACGCGCTCCACTGAGGAGGCTGGCAGACTAGAACCCAAAAGCACGACTCAGAGACAAGCAAACAAAATGATATTCCGATCTTTACTTCGTCAAGCAAATCAACAGGGACGAGACGGGGAACCTAGTCGGGGACAGGCAGGGTCGGGAAGCCGGGACAGGAGACAGGCGAATAGCTGGAGAGACTTGCATGAACCTAACAGCGAAGACAATCTGGCAACAGGTGAACAGTGTCCAGCCAACTTAAAGGCTCCACTAATCACCTGACGCAGCCCAGCTGCGAGGGTGAAAGGGGCATGACGGACAGACCGTGACAGGACCCCCCCCTCAAGGGACGGCTCCCGACGTCCCACCAGGTTGGTCCGGTTGGGCCCGGTGGAAGTCCCTGATAAGGGACAGGTCTAAGATGTTGCGGGCGGCCACCCAGGAGCGCTCCTCGATGCCATAGCCCTTCCAGTCCACAAGATACTGAAAACCTCTTCCACGGCGTCGGGAACTGATGAGTCTACGGACGGTGTAGGCTGGCGCCCCATCGATAAGCCGGGGGGGTGGAGGGGGTCTGGAGGAGGGCTGAAGCGGGCTTTCACAAACAGGCTTCAGCTTGGAGACATGAAATGGGGGGTGAATCTTCATGGATCGTGGTAGGCGTAGACGGACGGCCACAGGATTGATTATTCTGGAGACGGGAAACGGACCCACGAACTTTTATTGCCAACTTCCTGGACTCCACACGGAGCGGGAGATCACGAGTGGAAAGCCAGACACGTTGTCCTGGGGTATAACAGGGGGCCGGAGTGCGACATCGGTTGGCGGACCGTCGATAGCGGTCGGAGGTGAGGAGAAGAACCGAGCGAGCCTGCCTCCAGGTGTGTCGGTATCTGTAGGAGCCGCATTTGAGTTTTATTTTGTTTTCATAATTTACTTATATTTCTCTCTCTTTCGTAGCTACGTAATTGCTCCTTCTACAGGTGGAGAGGGTGCCACTCAGTAAATGGGAGAGCATAGCGCATGTGCGGGAGAAGGCGTGCCGAGCATACAGTCTTTTGACCTCGGCCTGGATCCGCGATAGAGCTTGGCCTGCGAGAACGCTGAACTCTAAAGCAAACTTTATTTTGTATTATATTTTCTTTACAATAAATATCGACAAACATTCAGCAACAACTCTTCTTGGACTTTTTTGGATCTGGGTCGCGAGTCTGACCCTGTGCCCGCTTTCTCCAGGTGGTTTGAAACAAGAAATAGGAAAGGTTATTGGGAAAACCAAAAGATTGTTTTTGCCACTACATTTCGTCAAAAGACTCGCTGTGAATTCGAAAGGACCTGCTGCGAATTCACAAAGGACTCCCTTTTTTTGGATTTCTATTGAAGTTTTGTGTTGGAACTGCGCGAACCGAAGACAAAGGACACGGCTTGAACGCGCAGCTGGCCAAACAAAGAAACACTTCGTTGGAGGTATGTGCTTTCAAAGCGAAGATTTGTTTATTAAAGCATGGTCAAACAATTGAAAACGGTGAAATGACGGCCAAGCCCGAATGAATGAACTTCGATTTTTGGAAAGAATACAACCTGTTTTCTACGTTTTTTGAGAACTTTTGCATTGACAGCATAAGAGAAATACCTTTTGTGTTTTTTGGAACTTTATTGTTTAAGAATAATGGCCGATTCTGACGAAGAACAAATGACTCTTGCGAGTAACATGAGTGACTCTGTTGCGCAATTGCGCTCGTCTAGAGCAGGGAAAATGTCACATGTAACACAAAGAATGAACATTGTAAATGATTTAATGACTGGTCCGGAATATCTTTATGAAGTTAAGCAAAACATGATTCAGTTCAATGAATTCCTTGAAGAATTCAAAGCCGTGCATGCTTCCTATAGTGAAATGTTAGATGAGGAAGCAAGCAACGAAGACCACAAACAATGGTATCAGCCTAGATGCATACAGATAACTGCTTTTATTGCTAACGTTGAGAAATGGATTTCAGCGATAGAAAACCCAGGTTCCCATAGCACAGTTGAAGGTTCCTCTTCTGGCACACAAGTAGAAGAATCTCTTCCTCCTGAGTTACTTGAGAATGCAAATGCTGATGTTCAGGATATCGATGCACAATCATTTAGGTCACATACATCATCTGCATCATTGCGCATTAGTGCAGAGGCAGAGAAAGTAGCTTTAATAGTTAAAGCTGCAAAGCTGCAAAAAATGCATGCAATTGAGGAGCAGGAGCATATTCTAAGGAGGCAGAGAGAATCTTTAGAGTTGTATTCAGAAATTTAAGCTACTACTGCTAAAATTAACTATTCGAAAGAAGTCGAAATGAAGAAACCTGTCCAGTCTGATGTCAAAGCTCATATGCCTGTGATAGGTGCAGAAGCAGATGAACTGAAGACGGAAGCATCAGTCACACATGTACCACTGGATGAAAAGCTTGACAGCTCACTTTATTTCCATGACAGGATTTCCCCAGTGGTTAGGACCAGGCCAGGTGTTCAGGTTCAATTTCCCCTTCTTAATTTAGGTCCAGAAAGACATCACAGCAGACCTGTTGTCCAGCCCAGGGCTAGCAGTGATATCCGGCCACAAATACAGCGAACCTCAGTTCACAGCATTCCCCCTGTCATTCCCCAGTCACTGGCAAGTTCAATCCCAGTCTCTCAGCCCGCTGTGCCTCGTTGGCAAATTCCTACAACCAGTTCAGCACAGTAAAGTCATATGATAAGAGTTCTGGAGAATCAAAGTGAATTAACAAGAATTCTTGTGAAACAGCAACTTTTATCTACACTACCACAAGGTAGCAATCCATTCTTTGATGGACAAGTTCTTGAATACAAATCATTCATTCACTCCTTTGAAAACATGATTGAAAGCAAAACTGATAACAATAAAGATAGATTGCAGTTTCTTATTCAATACACTAAAGGCCCAGCACAAAGGCTAGTCAAGAGCTGTGAGTACTTGTCTCCAGATAGAGGCTATCAGAGAGCAAAGGACTTACTAAAGGAAAACTTTGGAAACGAATACAAGATCACTTGTGCTTACTTGGAAAAAACCTTATCCTGGTCCCAAATAAAACCTGAGGATTCTAAACCACTGCAGGAGTATGCTTTGTTACTTAGGAGCTGCTGCAACGCCATGGAGGAAATGGAGTACATGGAGGAGCTAGACACGGTATCCAACATGAGAAGTATTGTGCTGAAGCTACCATACAAGCTCCGGGAAAGATGGCGTAACAAGGCGTATGAATTGCAAGAACAGCGTGGTCGTAGAGTAAAGGATTTTTAGATTTAGTTCTGCTTTAATTGAAAGACAAGCCAGGATAGCAGCTGATTCCAGTCTTTGGTGATCTTCAAGATCATCCAGCATGCAGAGGAAAAGCTAGATCCCCTGTCACACAGATCTCCAAGTCACCTAGCAGTAGTTTTGCCACTATTGCCCAAAGTGAGACAAAAATTAAACCTTTCCTTGCCCGTTCTGTAGCTCAAGGCACACATTAGGACCTGTGTAAAGACTTTGTAAAGATAACACACAGAGACAGGCTCAGTTTTATAAAGGCTAAAGGCATATGCTTTGGTTGTCTCTCCACAGGCCACATTAGCAGAGACTGCAAAAGGCATCTCAGCTGTAAGACATGTAAGCAAGCTCACCCAAGTGTCCTCCATATTGAGGCAAAAGATAGTACCACCAAAAGGGCAGAAAGACCCTCTGATGTGATAGGCAGTGCATCAGATAGTGCATCAGCAGAGTTATGTGGCCATATAGGGGCCGGAGACCAAGAGGGTGTGTCGTCTGTCCATTGTCCCAGTTCAGGTTAAGGCAGCAAAGGGCAGCGAAGTGTTACAGGTGTACGCTCTCCTGGACCCTGGATCCTCCGCCACGTTCTGCTCCGAAGACCTTATGTTTTGACTCCATCTGAAAGGTAGAAAAACACACATCCTTCTACGCACAATGAATCAAGAGAAATCTGTTCCAACTAATGTCGTATCCGGAAATGAAGTTTCAGTACTGGACAGCAATAACTTTTTACCTCTTCCTGATCTCTTTACTCAGAAGGAAATGCCGGTTCCCACAAACAACATTCCCATCAGAAAGACTTAGCTCAATGGGAGTATCTAAGTCAAGTCAAGCTTCCCAGCATTGGTTCAAAAGTGGAGCTGTTGATAGGCACAAATGCTCCAAAATGCATGGAACCATGGGAGGTTGTTAACAGTCAAGGTGGGGGCCCCTATGCAGTTAGAACCTTATTGGGGTGGGTTGTAAATGGGCCACTGAGAACTGCCGATGGCAGGTGCAGAGAGCGTGACTGTGAATAGGATATCAGTCGCAAATCTAGAGCAGCTTCTGATTTCACAATACAATCAGGATTTCAGTGAGATAGCGTTTTCAGTGAGAAGACCGAAATGTCAGTTGAGGACAAAAGGTTTTTAGAGATAGCCAATGAGGCGGTCTTACAAGACGGACATTACCACCTCAAGTTGCCCTTTAGGAAAACTGAAGTCAGCATGCCCAACAATCGCCAGGTTGCAGAACAGCGCCTCCAAGCTCTGAAAAGGAAAATGAAAAAGGATGAGGAATACAAGCAGGCATATGTGGCATTTCTCAATGACATATTTGAGAACAAGTATGCAGAGGAAGTCCCAGAGGAAAAACTCACACAGGCACCGGGAAAGGTATGGTACATACCACACCACGGGGTGTACCACCCCAAAAAGAGGAAGCTTCGAGTTGGTGTTTGATTGTGCAGCTACGTATCAAGGCGTATCCCTCAACACAGAGCTTGCTACAGGGGTCCGGATCTGAGACAATTCACTTGTCGAGTCATTTGGAGATTCCGCAAAGAATCCATTGGATTTATGGCGGACATCAAGTCAATGTTTCTAATCAGGTTAGAGTAGAACAATCAGGAGTGGGACTACTTGCGCTTCTGTGGTGCCTCTCAAGGTGACACCAGTCAAGCCCCCCGAAAGAATCACCATATGCTTGTACACATATTCGGTGCTGTTGTCCTCCCCCAGTTGTGCAAGTTTTGCATTGCAGAAAACTGCCGATACCGATAGCAA
>OLKM01003814.1:0-29533 GCA_900291075.1 Melanogrammus aeglefinus | reverse complement strand
GATTAAGACACAGGAACACAATTATCAAAAGAAAAGGAGGCAATACACATGTATGAAAGGATTTAATTCTTAGCATAAAGGCGAAAGATCAGCATACTGTAATGTAATCTGATTGTTTTCTCTACATTATGGACATGAATATAACTATTAGAGATTAGTATATTATAAATATAATATATATATATTATTATAATATATAGTATATAAATATTATATATGTATATCTCTTTTAGGCACCTTCACTTTGCTCAAACCGTAGTTAACTCTAGTTCGGGTCGCGGCAACGAAAATCAAACAGCGGCTCACTTTACCGATTACTCGCAAACAGCGGCTCACTTTACCGCGGTTGAAATGTGCTGGGGACAGAGACTCATTCGGAAGTACATTTTCAGAAGTGCTGGGTACAATGAGGATGCACTCTTTTTTTCTCTCTTCAGTGCCGGTAATGAAAGGTCCTGAAAGACGGGATACCCTAATTACTAAGCAATAAAATGTAGGCTATACAAAATCTGTCTGGCAGGTTTTATGAAGAAAACGTTTCCAAAAAACATCGGACATATGACCCACTATGTTCTGCTCCATGCGCACGCACTCCCCACAATTATTCCAGAATTCAAGCAAAGCAAGAATGACCAAAAGTCACTTTGTGTCAGCAAGAGACTGACTCCTCAATTGCAAGTTAAAAACAGCCCGACCACTTGAATACAAAAAACACCAAAGATCTCGCCACAGCACCACCAAATCTTAAGCAATAAATATCGCGTCTTACCTTTATTTATGTGGCGATGGTCTGCAGATGCATCCCGTGGTGTAGCCTACATACCACATCCGTTTAGTTCAACAGGTTATCGTTCTGATACTATGGTACTAGCAACCTGCTCTGGTGCTTTTTTACCTATGTATTCGGCGTGGTAAAGTTGGTTTTATATTGGACGTTGGATATTCGACACATTCGAAAAATCTATTTAGCACTGGCTTCGATGGATGCATTTGTGTCAAACCAACTTTGATGTGTTAATACAAGGCATGCCTATATAACACAAAGCTTCTTTTGTCAAAAAAAAATATATTTTGATTTTATACAATTTTTATGTTGATGAATGCTTTAAATCTATTATGCGGCTTCACTTTTTGACTTAACCATGTCAAAACACATAGGGTTTAACTCAGCTCACTGCCTCTACACATAACACCAAAGCTTATTTTCTCCGAAAAAAACATCCTTTGATTTCATACAATTTTTAAATGTTAATTGCTATAAATCTATTATGCGGCTTGGCCTTTTGAACAACCCACTTCAAAATACTTCTGATTAACCTAGCGAACTGCCCCACACATAACACAAAGCTTCTTTTTTCCAAAAACACACCCTTTGATTTTATACCATTTTTTTAATGTTAAAAAAGGCTATGAATCTATTATGCGGCTTGGCCTTTTCACCTACCCACTTCAAAATACTTCTTGATTAACTCAGCTAACTGCCCCACACATAAACACAAAGCTTTATTTTTTTCCAAAAAACACACTCTTTGATTTTATAACATTTTTTTAATGTTAAAAAAGGCTATGAATCTATTATGCGGCTTGGCCTTTTGATCTACCCACTTCAAAATACTTCTGATTAACTCAGCTAACTGCCGAACACATAACACAAAGCTTCTTTTTTCGAAAAACACACCTTTTGATTTTATAACATTTTTTTTATGCGGCTTGGCCTTTTGACCTACCCACTTCAAAATACTTCTGATGAACCCAGCTAACTGCCCCACACATAACACAAAGCTTCTTTTTTCCAAAAGCACACTCTTTGATTTTATAACATTTTTTTAATGTTAAAAAAGGCTATGAATCTATTATGCGGCTTGGCATTTTCACCTACCCACTTAAAAATACTTCTGATTAACTCAGCTAACTGCCCCACACATAACACAAAGCTTCTTTTTTCCAAAAACACACTCTTTGATTTTATAAAAAAAATTTAATGTTAAAAAAGGCTATGAATCTATTATGCGGCTTGGCCTTTTTACCTACCCACTTCAAAATACTTCTGATTAACTCAGCTAACTGCCCTACACATAACACAAAGCTTATTTTTTCCAAAAACACACCCTTTGATTTTATAACATTTTTTTAATGTTAAAAAAGGCTTTGAATCTATTATGCGGCTTGGCCTTTTGACCTACCCACTTCAAAATACTTCTGATTAACTCAGCTAACTGCCCCACACATAACACAAAGCTTATTTTTTCCAAAAAACACACCCTTTGATTTTATAAACATTTTTTTAATGTTAAAAAAGGCTATGAATCTATTATGCGGCTTGGCCTTTTGACCTACCCACTTCAAAATACTTCTGATTAACTCAGCTAACTGCCCCCACACATAACACAAAGCTTATTTTTTCAAAAACACACCCTTTTAATTTTATTAACATATTTTTTAATGTTAAAAAAGGCTATGAATCTATTATGCGGCTTGGCCTTTTCACCTACCCACTTCAAAATACGTCTGATTAACTCAGCTAACTGCCCCACACATAACACAAAGCTTCTTTTTTCCAAAAACACTCTCTTTGATTTTATAACATTTTTTTAATGTTAAAAAAGGCTATGAATCTATTATGCGGCTTGGCCTTTTCACCTACCCACTTCAAAATACGTCTGATTAACTCAGCTAACTGCCCCACACATAACACAAAGCTTCTTTTTTCCAAAAACACACCCTTTGATTTTATACCATTTTTTTAATGTTAAAAAAGGCTATGAATCTATTATGCGGCTTGGCCTTTTCACCTACCCACTTCAAAATACTTCTGATTAACTCAGCTAACTGCCCCACACATAACACAAAGCTTATTTTTTCCAAAAACACACTCTTTGATTTTATAACATTTTTTTAATGTTAAAAAAGGCTATGAATCTATTATGCGGCTTGGCCTTTTTACCTACCCACTTCAAAATACTTCTGATTAACCCAGCTCACTGCCCCACACATAACACAAAGCTTCTTTTTTCCAAAAACACACCTTTTGATTTTATAACATTTTTTTAATGTTAAAAAAGGCTATGAGTCTATTATGCGGCTTGGCCTTTTGACCTACCCACTTCAAAATACTTCTGATGAACCCAGCTAACTGCCCCACACATAACACAAAGCTTCTTTTTTCCAAAAACACACAATTTGATTTTATAACTTTTTTTTTTATTAAAAAAGGCTAAAAATCTATTATGCGGCTTGGTCTTTTGACCTACACATGTTAAAATACATGTGGTGAACTCAGCTAACTGTCACCTAACACAAAATTAAATAAATACAACTTACAACAATGTCAAATATTTCCATATGAACAGGAAATCAAATAGATTTATTGATTATCGCATAGGGTACATTGCCATTGTGCCAGTTCATGTGGAACATGTCCTATCTGGGTTGCTGTCAGGCAAATGTCATGGAACCACCTTCCACATGAGTCGCACTGGGTCTACAAAGATAAACAAATTGAACATCTCATATTGGTGATATGATTTATTTGTCCATTATTTAAATGACAAAATGTACAAGAAATCACAGATTTGTCATTTTATGTACAAAATATGTTTTAATAATAATAATAATAATATATTTTACACAATATCAGCATAGTGTAATTTTGTGAAGGTGCATCCCATCTTTTTATGTAACTTCTGCTCCTTTAACAAAGTGTTCCTTTAACAACAGGTTATTCCAATGACTAATGCTTTTTGATCATTCTAATCTCCAATACACATTCCATTATTGAAATGTTTGTGTTGTTGTATTTCAGGCACCTACCCAGTCAATTACTTCTGCATAATAGATTCATAGCCTTTTTTAACATTAAAAAAATGGTATAAAATCAAAGGGTGTGTTTTTGGAAAAAATAAGCTTTGTGTTATGTGTGGGGCAGTTAGCTGAGTTAATCAAAAGTATTTTGAAGTGGGTAGGTGAAAAGGCCAAGCCGCATAATAGATTCATAGCCTTTTTTAACATAAAAAAAATGTTATAAAATCAAAGGGTGTGTTTTTGGAAAAAAGAAGCTTTGTGTTATGTGTGGGGCCGTTAGCTGAGTTAATCAGAAGTATTTTGAAGTGGGTAGGTAAAAAGGCCAAGCCGCATAATAGATTCATAGCCTTTTTTAACATTAAAAAAATGTTATAAAATCAAAGGGTGTGTTTTTGGAAAAAAGAAGCTTTGTGTTATGTGTGGGGCAGTTAGCTGAGTGAATCAGAAGTATTTTGAAATGGGTAGGTCAAAAAGCCAAGCCGCATAATAGATTCATAGCCTTTTTTAACATTAAAAAAATGTTATAAAATCAAAGGGTGTGTTTTTGGAAAAAAGAAGCTTTGTGTTATGTGTGGGGCAGTTAGCTGAGTTAATCAGAAGTATTTTTAAGTGGGTAGGTGAAAAGGCCAAGCCGCATAATAGATTCATAGCCTTTTTAACATTAAAAAAATGTCATAAAATCAAAGGGCGTGTTTTTGGAAAAAAATAAGCTTTGTGTTATGTGTGGGGCAGTTAGCTGAGTTTATCAGAAGTATTTTGAAGTGGGTAGGTCAAAAGGCCAAGCTGCATAATAGATTTATAGCATTTAACATTTAAAAATTGTATGAAATCAAAGGATGTTTTTTTGGAGAAAAGAAGCTTTGTGTTATGTGTAGGGCAGTGAGCTGAGTTAACCCTATGTGTTTTGACATGGGTTAGTCAAAAAGTGAAGCCGCATAATAGATTTAAAGCATTCATCAACATAAAAATGATATAAAATCAAAATATGTTATTTTTTTTTCAAAAGAAGCTTTGTGTTATATAGGCAGGCCTTGTATTAACACATCACAGTTGGTTTGACACAAATGCGTCCATCGAAGCCAGTGCTAAATAGATTTTCCGAATGTGTCGAATATCCAACGTCCAATATAAAACCAACTTTACCACGCTTATGTATTCAGGCTAAAATGACTTGATTGTCTGATGCCTCATCATCCCAGCCAAAGAGTATTGGTATTATTTGTAATGGCTACTTGCCAAATCGAAAAAATAACTTCACAAAGTGTGTATTTTTTCCAATGTATTTGTTATCATTCGTTGCGTTGATCAGCAGAATACGCTGGGGTTGATAAGTTACCGGACTGCGGAGTGATACAGATGACGGGAATCAGGCAAAGAAAAACAATTTTCTTGACAGCGGTCAATTTGGTGGAAGTGAGTATTCAACTGTATTGAGAAGAACCGTATAAACAAAAAGAATTGACAGCTGAACGTTGGGAAGGTCCATGCAAGTGAATGGAGCAGTCTACAGCATTGGGAAGAGCCGTGTAATAAGTAAGGGATAATGTACAGAACGCCGGTCATTATCGGAAAATAAGCCCCGACAGGGCGAACAGGACCGCGAGGCGCAGCGAAGGTGTCTTAATGCTGCCCACTGAAGAGGCTTAATTTCGATAAAGACCGGCGACGTTCTATACATTATCCCATTTATTACACGGCTACGTGCCAAAACGAAAAAAATAGCCTACTTCACATGGTGCCTTTTTACAATTTATTTGTTATCAGCATTCGTAGTGTTGATCAGCAGAGAAATAGTCCGCCAAAGACGTTGACGTCGCTTAGCAACCGAAGACGCTGTGTTTGAAAAGTTACCGGACTACTTGAGGAGTGATACCAGAGACGTCATTATAGGCAAAAAGTCCTTTGTTTTCCATGACGGCGGTCAATTATACTTAGCAACGGTGAATTATCAAATATAATTTGATATTATTGATATTATAATTTGAATTATCAAATATAATTCACCGCCGGATGTTTTGAAGAGCCCATACAATGGAACGGAGCGTTTCACGGCATTGAGAAGACCCGTGTAATAATCCATAATAATTCAACTCGATGCTTTCTTTTTTTAAAAAAGTGGTGGGGACAAAATGAAACTTGACGAAATCTGGTGGGGACGAGTCCCCGGCGTAATCGACGCCTATGGATGTACTATAGAGTGAAGAAAAGTATTTTGAGTTTTTAATTTACACTATAATTAATATATAATTTGATATCCATGTTAACACATTTCCTAATATATATATAACACCACACTCCACACAAACCGTTTTATCAAATCAGAGAATTATGCATGGTTCAAAATAAAGTGAAACCCTTTGTGTTTCCATACTCAACACAGTAGTAGGTTGAAGGTGTACATTTGAATCTGCCTTTAGAAAAACATAAAGTTGTTTTGTATGTTGTGGCTGATCGTGGAGTAGCATTTGCATACTGGATACAAGATGCACATCAAAACATAATATACCATGTTTTCCTGGAGGCTAATTTACATAGGCCTACTTATACTTGACAAGTCAAATGAACGTGTGAACTGAAAGCCAATGCTCTAGTGGCTGTTCCCCACATGGGGCCCAGCGCTGGTGTTGATTTAACGCACCAGCTGTCTTTTAACAGCGGGTTAAAAAAGTGTAATTAATAAAAAATAACCACCCTCGACCTCTGAACATCAATAATTCACGGCCATCAACATTTGAACTAATTACGGTACACCGTTGGCCTATTTGAGATGGGGTCTTTTAGATGAAAGAAAATAAGTCATTCGTTTGAGGCTGCTGAAGGACGTCTGTCCGTGGAGCCTACCACAGTCATCAGCCAGTTGCAGTGGAATCAAAGCGAGCCGGGGGAGACAAGCATGCAGAGGTTCGTTTTTAACAGTTTGAAAGTTTTAACCTTCACTAAAAGCGCATACGGACGCAAGAAAGCTTGCTACGTAGGCCTATTTAGACTTTGACCTGAGCCTACTTTCTAGTCAAACACATTCCAAATATTCTCATACCTTTTTAACCGTCTCACATTGAAAAATTGGCAAATCTCCATGCATTTAAGCTCACGCTTAATACGTGTAGGCCTGCTCATGCCACTCAACACACATGCATACACACTCGTCTAACCACAAGGACACTCCAGTGTATGCACAATGTCGATGGTGTAGGCCTTTGCACCTTTGCAGGTCCTTGTACCATGAAATCCATGCTGGTTTCATGGTACAATGCCTATATTGAGTTGTCTTAAAGTGCATATGGTCAAGATATTGCAGTGGCTTCAGTGTTTGGCTCAATACCCCCAAAGTTTGCATCCCTGACTGCGGTCTTCCTTGAAACAAGCTGTCTATTTGCTGCTCCTTCCCCCTGTCCTCCATGACCTGGATCTGAATTAATTCACTGTACCTTGCTGTGGATTAGTAGGACCTATTTTGTAACCCCATTGTTGTTCTAAATTGCAACAAAACAACACTATTTCTCTTCGTATTACTTAAATTGCAGTAGCTAACTGATGAGGTTAAATATAAGATTTTCAGATACTACATTGTACAGGGGAAAAGTTGTTGTTGTTATGATGTTTGTATGTTTTCTCATCGTGAATAAAAGTCACACTGTATGAATAAAAAAAGTATATTATTTAATGCAAAGTGCAAATGGCATTCGAAATGTAAATTCATGTTCTCTCTGTAAAGGTCCTTCTGACAAATTGGATACAAGATGAAATATAAATAATTTAATGCAAATGCCTTTAGGTAAAAATTACTAGTATGCATAAAGTTCTCTCCTACTCTCTAACCCTCATATATCAGTGTTTATGCTCTTCATGGTGTTGCTCTCAGGCAGGGAGCCCCAGAACAGCCTCCTGGTGGGAGGCTTGAGGGACCCAGCTTCTAGACGAGAGCCCTTTTCTGGGCTCCTCTATACCCTTGTCATGTGGCCTCATGGTGGCGGGTATCTTTCACTCAAACTTATTCTGCAGGGAATCCGGCTCTTGGAAGTCCTCCTTCTCATGGGACGTCTTAACAAACATGCTCCTGGCTTGAACCACATCTCAACTGGACAACTTTAAGTGTCCCTCAGTCTGTGCGGCCTTCCTTCCTCAGCTCTGCCATCTCAACTCTCTTGGAATTGGAGTTTCCCACCACAAAGAGGAAGACTTCTAAATTGTAGGGTGCTCCTCCTGGTCTGCTTTCCATTTCCTGCTCCACGCTATGATGGAAACTGTCCACCTTCATATATGTGTGCCCTGGCTGGAGGAACTTCAGGGCTTGATGTCCCGCTCCTTCTCCTAGATAATAAAAATCACCAAATTTGCTTTACACTTCATTAAAGCTATTGTGTGTGTGTGTGCGCGTGCGTGTGAGAAATGCTACGGTAACATATATTAATAAGCATAACACCGTAACTCCAGTACAGTAAACAGCAACTTCACTTTGATGCACAGCAAAGCAACGGAACCGTAACTGATGGAACGGGATTCTGCTTCTCTTGGGGCTTTGGAAGTTTCGGCAAAGACAACCCTCTTTTCTACAAAAAACAACAAGTCGAAGTTAGTGCCTTTTGCCTTCACCGCAGTGAGTGAGTGTATTGAACTAATTTTGTACTATAAGGACACCCACACACGGCAAAGACCACACACACACACACACAGACAGACACATAAACACGTACTTTGTTAGGCTGATCATTTAATGACTTGATTACCAAATGACCCTTGGGATGGGCCCACCAAAGAAGGAAGGCCTAGGAATGCAATCCATGCATCCAACTGGACAGTTTGTTTTGAAATTGAATGTAGAGTTGAATAATGCTAACCTGAAAGTTAGCATCATTAAAATGTAATGATAGTTGTAACATGTAACCACTTGAATCTTTATGATATAGCCATCCTTCTCCTCCTCCTCCTTCTCTTCTCTTGCCTTTTGCCCCTTACAAAGTGACTGAGAAATGCCCTGGTGCGATGATCTAAGCATACATTAACACTAAAGAGGTGTACAATTATTTAAACCGACACAAATGTAAAAAAGTCTAAATACCATATGAAAATTATCTGACCTGTGTCACCGATGCGGTCTGTCTGACAGTAGACTAGGAGATACATAAAGGTGATGATGTAACTGAAACGGCAATGGACACATTTTTCTATTTTTTACATTTTCAGGGTTTTTTTCTTTTTACTCTCACAAAGATGATCCAATGACGGACGGATGTAATCGCATACCTTCCCCTGGAATCACTGCGGAGGGTTGAAACATAATGATGAATGTTCAGGCAATCCACGATTTGCTGATGGTGCGAATGTGTCCGCTAATACCACCACTACGCCATATAGCTCAGTACAATGTAGTCACACATATGGCAGACATCATGAAAACCAAGCAGCGATAAATGCCAGTGAGGGAAGGGAGGAAAAAAAACACGGATCGAAAACGGGTTCACCGGGTAGAATGTGTATCATTAAGGCCCAGGCCTAACTGCAGCGACCTTGGTTTGATTCCTCGGCCGGGGTCCTTTGCTGCATGTCTTCCCCTCTCTCTCCCATACCTTCCTGCCTAACTCTATCTTCATGAATAAAAAGCATAAAAGTGCAGAAATAAATAAATAAAGAATGGCGAAAACATAACGGTGGCAAAGCAGCTTATGGCGCATTTTCACTAGCACGGCTCGGCTCGGTACGGCTCGGCTCGGCGCGCTATTTGCGTGTCTCCACTAGCACGCCGTACCTGCAACCGGGTACATTTTTGGTATCACCTCAGCCCTGGTTCCAAGCGAGCCGAAGCGTTACTAAAACGTGACGTCAGCCGACTGCCTTCCACTGATTGACCGATGAGTGTCGTCACTGGAAGCGTCATAACCGCGCGACGACCGCCTAGAATGTAAATAAAAACAAGACGCGAGACAAGACACCACTATTTACTGCTTTTTGACTTGGAACGAGATGGCTTCTCGGAAAAAATCCACTCCTTGGTCGGTGGAGGAGGTCCAGACGTTCCTGACTCTGGTTGCCGAAGAACGGATTCAGAGGGAGCTCGACGGCACCACGCGTTGTTGTTCTGGTCTTCCGGATTTGTACGTTGCTCGGCGCCGTGTAAATGACGTCACAGCGGTTTCGCGCAGCCGTGTTATGACGACCCCGCCCACGTCGAGGAGGCACCAGTTGTAATGGAAACACAACCAAACCGAGCCGAGCCGAGCCGTGCCGAGCCGTATCGAGCCGAGCCGTGCTAGTGGAAATGCACCATTAGTGTAAGGAGCCGGCCGGGCTAATGTTGAGGTGTGTGGCCAGCTGTCCTAGCTTCATTAATGACACGCCAAATCAGAGCCGGCCCTGGGCATAGGCAGTATAGGCAAATGCTAGGGGCGCCGTCATCCGCGGGGGGCGCCGAAAACGGGGGGAGAAAAAATAAATAAATAAAAAATTATATATATATATATATATATATATATATATATATACTTCTTTTTTTTTACGAGTGCCATTACTACTATTATTTCGAAATATTTTATAAGCCCACAGCAACATAAAGTCATAACAAAGACTATTAAATAATGTAGAAGCCTTTTTTCTGGGTGCCTGCCTGGCTCATTGCTCTGTGCCTGCCCTCTGTGAGGGGGGCGGGGTCAAGGGGCCAGCTGCCTTATTCTGACTGGAACGTGACCCCGAGACGAAGAAAAAGATTAATGACACTGTATCGGAATTATGTCCAAAAGACTGAAGCCATCCGGCGCCCAAAGTGTGAAAATGATAGAGGTACAGTAATGTCAATGTGATGAAGTGCATGAAATTAATAGTTTAATGCATCGTAGTTACCGTTGTCGGAGCAGAGTGTTAGCTTGCTAGCTTACTTCGGACGATAGCAACATTGTTTAATAATCAATAAATAGTTGAGTCGACGTGTGTTAATGTTACTCCACCTTAAATTCATCAGGGACGTTTGGAAACTGAACGTTAGGCCTGTTCAGGTGTTATTTTACAGGTGTCTTTCCTGCTTGTATGTCAGTTAAAATGCTTTTAGTTGTCCATCCCCTTTTAATAGGTGGTTGTAAGCATTTGGTTTTATGTGTCACAGTTTGTTTGTTAAAGTTTACATCAGTATTAAAGTGCAGTTAAAGTGTATTTCTGTTAATATTTCATACCTTAGCTTTCACATATCATTCATAGGCTATATATTCATTTTACTGCACCTTACTGGTTTTTGCACTGTGGTTAGACTGAATTGCATTGCAATGACAATAAAGTTGAATGAATCTCATCACATTTTCATTATTAGTCTATATTATTTTCATGTATAGCACACCAAGCATCTTTTTTTTTTATTAAAATGTAACATGCAGTCGTCACATATACTTCTCTTCTCTCTTCAGATGCACTTTTAAAATATTTCAGTACCACCCCCAGTGAATGCTGTTCTGTCTACCTCTGCACAGCCCAGTGACACAGCATCAGGTGCTGCTGTCCCGTCTACCTCTGCACAGCCCAGTGACACAGCATCAAATGCTCCTGTCCCATCTACCTCTGCACAGACCAGTGACACAGCATTAGGTGCTCCTGTCCTGTCTACCTCTGCACAGCCCAGTGACACAGCATCAGGTGCTCCTGTCCCGTCTACCTCTGCATAGCCCAGTGACACAGCACCAGGACTCAAAGGCTGCACCGATAGACCCTGCTGACTGGCCATCTCTTCTTACAAAGCAAGAAGAGAGTTAGTTCACAGAGGACCATTTCAAACAAAAAACAGTAACACATTTCCCCAAAACAACGATGGGAGAAGGTGTCAACATGACTTTTTTAAAAGAGTCTTAGTTAATGGGGAAAAAATCTAAAGGAGCTGGCTGATGTACTCCAAAAAGAATGATAGCTTGCACTGCTTCTGCTGCAAAATGTTCTCTACAAAAGATTACATACTTAATAAAGAGGGATTGAAGGACTGGAAAAATGCAAGCCAGTTGCTGAAAGCTCATGAGGATAGCCGGGAGCACAATACCCACATGGCAACATGGAAGGAGTTGGATGTCCGTTTTGCAAAGGGGTTAACAAAAGATAGGCAAGAGATGGCACTCGCTGAGACTGAGAGAAACAGGTGGCGTGATGTTCTCTCTCGATTGGTGGCAATAATTCAGTACTTAGCTGAAAGAAACATAGCTTTAAGGGGGTCCACAGATACATTAAATAAACCAGGCCATGGCAACTTTCTGAAAGAGGTGGAACTCATGGCCAAATTTGATCCAGTAATCAAGCAGCATGTTTGGCGGGTGGAAAGTGGAGCTATCGGTCACATGCATTATCTGGGTAAAACAAGCCAAAATGAACTGATAGACTCCATCAGCTCCAAAATGCTGGAAAGCATTGTGGATGAGATCAAAACAATGAAATATTTCTCTATTATTCTAGATTGCACCCCTGATCTGAGTCATAAGGAGCAGCTCTCTGTCATTGTCAGGACAGTATCACTAGAAGACTTACCACAAGTTAAAGAACATTTCTTGGGCTTTCTTGTGGCAGAGGAGACAACAGGGGAAAGTTTGTCATCTCTCATCCTAAACAGGCTGGAGGAGCTGAACATCCCCTTTGAGAACTTGCAGAGGACAATCCTATGACAACGGTGCCAACATGAAGGGAAAGAATAAAGGTGTTCAGGCTCGGTTGCTTCAGCAGAACCCAAGAGCTTTTTTTGTTGCATGTGGTGCCCACACTTTAAATCTGGTGATAGCTGATGCTGCAAAGAGCACAACAGAAGCCATCAGCTACTTTGGACATTTAACAAAGCTATTCAAGCTCTTCTCAGCCTCCACCCAGAGATGGGATACCCTGCTGAATCATGTTAAAACCACTTTGAAGTCATGGTCAGAGACGACATGGGAAAGCAGGATAAGAAGCATTGAGGCAGTAAGGTACCAGGCTAGGCAAGTCAGATGGGCTCTTCTGGAGGTGAGGGAAACTACTTCAGACCCTGTGGTGAGAGTTGAAGCCCAGTCTTTGGCTGAGGAGATAGGATCTTACAGATTTTACATTTGTACAGCCATATGGTATGACATCCTCAACCAAATCCAGCATGTGAGTAAACTGTTGCAGTCACCCTCTATGCAGCTAGTAGGCTAGTAGGCTGTAGACTTGCTGAAGAAAACCAGAGATTCTATGGCCTGCTACAGAACCACTGGGTTTTACTTTGCATATGAGTCTCCAGATTGGCCTATCAATGACGCACCTAAGAAAATGGAAACCACATTTTTTAATGTGGTTGTGGATACAGTTGTCTCTTAACTTGATGAGAGATTTCAGAACCTTGGAGAGGTAAAGGACAAGTTTGGAGTGCTCCTCAACTTCCCCAACTCAGCAAAAGAAGAGCTGCTACAACCATGTCAGACCTTGAGCACTACTCTGACTCAAGATGGGCAGCAAGACATTAATGACAGGGAACTTTGCGTGGAAATGCAAAACTTTCCACCTTTGCCAGCAAAGAACATGACAGCCATGGAACTCCTGACTTTCCTGCACGAGAAAAAGGCTAACAGAGATGTATCCCAATATGTGGGTTGCTCTGAGGATCTCCGCCACTCTTCCTGTTACAGTGGCTTCTGCGGAAAGAAGCTTCTCTAAGCTCAAGCTTATTAAAACCTACCTGAGATCAACGATGGCACAAGAACGTCTCAGTGGGCTTTCCATTATAAGCATCAACCATATTGTTGGAAAAAGCTGTCATATGATGACATTATAGATGACTTTGCATCAAGAAAGTCAAGAAGAGTAAGGCTGTAAAGTGAGTTAGATAGCCCAGATAGCCAACCCAGTCTCACGAAGATATGTGACACTGTCACGTAATTTTAATCTATTGTTCGTGATCAGGGACACGTATTTTCAAAATTTTCGCGTCAAAAAGCACAATTTTCAAACTGTCATGGCAACGTCCGCTCGGACACTGGACTTGCGAGGCATCGACGCGGACTTTCATTCACATAGCCAAGAACAAGACAATAGAAGGCTAGGTTCAATAAACATCAAGACATACCATTCTAAAAAGAACAGATGAAGCAGCTACCCTTGTTTCCTTCGCGGTTTGCCTACAGAGCAGCGCACCTGCATTTAATCTATCCGTAAATTGTTACAATTTCTCAGAATCAAAGGCGAAAGTAGAAACGGGTGGCCAAAAGTTGTCGTATTGTTAGTTACCACAGACTATTTTAAGTAGAAACGGGTGGCCAAAAGCTGTCATATTGGTAGTTATCACAGACAATGCCTCGCAAGTCCAGTGTTCGAGCGGACGTTGCCATGACAGTTTGAAAATTGTGCTTTTTGACACGAAAATTTTGAAAATACGTGTCCCTGATCACGAACAATAGATTAAAATAACGTGACAGTGTCACGTATTTTCGTGAGACCGGGTTGAAATAGCAGATAGCCCCCTCTGTTGGAATCATGTAAATAGCGGTGAATCAAGAGGTCTCTCATTTTTATTTATTTTACTGTGTGCAATAGTCTGTGTTATGTCTGCACTGTTTTCATTATTTATTATTTTGTGCAATACCATATTTATATTGTATTTTTAATTCATTTTATGTCACTTGTTTCCATGTGCAGTGTTCGGCTTAATATGTTTGCCTTATTTATTTTGTATTTTTAATTTTATCACTTGTTTCTTTAGTTTTTATTTGGTGTGATATTTTTTACTCAAAGAAATAAAATCTTGAATACACACATTCAGTTTCTATGTGATTGTATGAAAGTTGATTGTGAAATTGAGTGCTGCGATGCAAGGGGGCGCCAGCTAAAATCTTGCCTAGGGCACCAAATTACTCAGGGCCGGCACTGCGCCAAATCATCCCCTAGCGAGTAGGCCTATGTCGTATCACAGGCTTCCTCACTCTCCTCTTTGCTATCCTTTTCAAGTGTGTCCACCGTTCAATCATAATTAGCCTGAGGAGGACGACGTTGAGGAGGGGACAATGCTTTTTAATGAGCCATGCAAATACCCCTGTGTGTATTGTGTTGGTTATGCAGTCTGTTGGGCATTGTGTCACTAGTTTGGCCAAGGGGAACATTGAATTCGGTACAGACGTTTCATCTGTAGAATCGCCAAGTTTCATGCTTCCTTTTGAAGATGAAGACCGTTTCCATCTTAACTGTGCAGGTCGTTCAGAAATTCCTTGACAGTAATTGAGACTGTTTAAGAACTTCAAGAACTACAAACAATTGTAGATGGTTATAGCTGTCTGTATGGTGCAATACAGCTTGTTGGAAACAAGCTAGCTGCCTTGAGGCCACAGCTGCAACGCCTTCAGAGTACGTTTCAGGGATAGGCAGGTGGCTCTGAGAGTCGCGTCCATTTCCCAAATGAAAGACCAAACCAAAGGGACCCACCAGGGCCCCTACCACCAGGGCCCTTACCACCAGGGTCCTTACCACCATGGGGTAAAGAGAACCACCAGAGCCCTCACCAACAGGGCTCTGACCACCAAGGGGCAAAGGGACCCACCATGGCCCCCTTACCACTAGGGACCTCACCGCCATCCCTCATACCCGTGGCTTCGTAAAGTCTCCGTTACCCACTTATGCATCTCCCTGCAGATATTGCACAATAAATCAATATCTTACAACTATAATAGCAGGCCTGACACACCAGTTACTCATGGTCCAAGCTGCCTGCAGCTCACACACTCACACAGAACGCGCAAACGCATACATGCACCGCAAGCATGCACATTTACATTTACATTTAGAGCATTTAGCAGACGCTTTTATCCAAAGCGACTTACAATAAGTACTTTTGTCATAAGAAGTGCAACAATATATCGCTATCGGTACAGTAAGGATGTTCATAGAACCAAGTGCAAGTACAACAATCACTAGGCTAACCAATTCCCCGTGTTACAGCAATGATAGCAGCTACTGCAGTTGCTACACAGTTAAGTACTATAATACTGTACAATACAATACAACACAATACAATACAGTGTACAATGGTGGCCAGAGGGGGGAAGGTGGCTATGCAGAGTCGAGGTGGACTCTGAACAGGTGAGTCTTGAGTCTTTTTCAGAAGATAGTGAGCGACTCTGCGGTCCTGAGAACGGCAGGGAGCTCGTTCCACCACTGAGGTCCCAAAACTGAGAAGAGTTGTGACTTTGCTGAACGACCTTAGCTAGCTCTTAGCGATGGCGGTACCAGACGTCCAGCTGAGGTAGTTGAGCGGAGCGATCGAGCTGGGGTGTGTGGCTTCAGCAATGCTTGGAGCTAGTGTTACGACCCGGCTCGTTTTAAGAGCCGCAACACGTGATTGGGATGTTAAATGAAATGGATGGGAGACCATGGACAGATTCAGGTCAAAATCGGGGGTTTAATCAACTGAAAAAAGTGCACATGCACACAGAATTACAACAAAAGAAAACTACACAAGTTTAACAAAAGACACTGGCTGAAACCACTCGATCACAGCCAGGCAATACAATGACATCAAAACTCCAATTCCCTAAGCCACCACAAATGGTAGGCACCAACAAAGAGGCGGACTGATCACTGGTTCACAGCCGCCCCGAACTGTGGACACACACGCTATTTATATGCAGCTGGCTTGATTGGAGACTCGTGATTGGTAGCTTCGATGGGATCCAGGAAGTAGGGAGGGGACCAATCATCGGAAGGGAATCACCCAGCTGGATTTGCCTACAGAATCATTGAACTTCAAATGCACATTAGACGGCAGCCGTAACACTCCCCCCCTTAAATTACAAGCCCCTGCGGCTTGGCGTTAAGGCTTCATGCATAAACATATCTAACACACATCTCTAGCGCCTAGACAAAGCATCAGCGACCACATTTTCAGAACCATTTTTATGTTGGATGTCGAGGTTGAAGTCTTGTACCAACAGAGCCCACCGCATGAGTCGCTGGTTGTGATTAAACATGCGGGACAGAAAAACAAGGGGATTATGATCAGTGAACACCACAACAGGCAGAGAGGTAGACCCAACATAAACCTCAAAGTGTTGTAGTGCTAACAACAGAGCAAGGGTTTCCTTCTCAATGGTGGAGTAATTTGCCTGGTGTCGGTTGAACTTGCGGGAAAAGTAAGCAACAGGATGATCAATACCATCCTCCCCTCTCTGTAACAGAACCGCACCAGCGCCCACTGCGCTGGCGTCTACCTCAAGCTTAAAGGGTGTGGAAAAGTTAGGGGCTGCGAGCACTGGAGTGTGACTTAATAAACTCTTTACAGTATCGAATGCCACCTGGCACTCTGTGGTCCACACGTAGTCTACCTTAGTGCTGAGTAAGCTGGTTAGCGGAAAAGCGACACTAGAGAAGTTGCAAGAGTAACTCCTATAGTAGCCAGCCATTCCCAGGAACCGACGCAGCGCTTTACGCGTGTTTGGAACGGGGAAACCCCTAATGGCAGCAATCTTCGCCTCAACGGGGCGCACTTCTCCCTGTCCAACCTGCTGACCGAGATAAGTTACGGTGGCTTTTCCAAATTCGCACTTGGCCAAGTTTAAGGTCAATGTAGCGCAGGCCAAACGGTCAAAAACCTGCTCCAACACACGCATGTGATTCTCCCAGGTATCTGTGTAAATGATTAAATCATCGAGGTAAGCGTTACAGTTTGGCAGACCAGACAACACAGTGTTAATTAGTCTCTGGAACGTAGCAGGAGCGTTACACATACCAAAGGCCATCACATTGTACTGGCAGAAATGATCGGGGGTGACAAATGCGGAAATCTCTTTTGCACGGTCCGTTAAAGGTACCTGCCAGTAACCTTTTAGCAAGTCTAACTTGCTAACAAAATTGGCGGCGCCCAGGTTATCAATACAATCCTCCATGCGGGGGAGAGGGTACGAATCTCAAACAGTAACTGCATTTACCTTGCGGAAATCTGAGATAAACCTGGGGGAGCCGTCAGGTTTAGTTTCTAGCAAACACGGCGAACTCCACGGACTGGAACTAGCAGAAGCCAAACCATTTTGTAGGAGATACTCTACCTCCTGCTTCATCAACTGACGTTTGGTCTGGTTGGCACGGTAAGCATGTTGTTTTATTGGGCGCGCATCTTTTACCTCTATATCATGTTTCAGGACCGACGTGCGGGTTGGAACGCTGAATAGACAATTTTACCGGCCAATCAGCACCTCCAGATCACGTTGCTGTCCAGCAGTTAAATGCTGAAAACAGCTTGACAGGTTTGCAAGCATCTCCGAATTTGGAAGTCGGACCGGCTGATGTGTAGGAACGCGCAACGGTGGGTCATCTCCGTGAAGAGCACCCACAGGGTCTGTCACAATGAGAGCAGCAACTTTAACATCTGACGGTTCAGCTACTAAGGGCGAGGTAACAGCAGCGCTAACACTGTCCCCGCAGGGCTGGTAACATTTCAACATGTTTATGTGGCAGACTGTAGTTTTACGCCTTCTGTCTGGAGTACAGAGTACATAATCAGTGTCACTAAGACGCTCTTTAACGGCATACGGACCGGAGAATTTAGCAGCGAAAACGGAACTGGTGGTGGGCAGCAACACCAGAACTTTGTCGCCTACCTCAAAACTGCGAGATACAGCGGAGCGATCGTAATAGCGCTTCATCTTGAATTGTGAGTCACTAAGAGTGACTTTCGCAAGTGCATTAACTCGTAGAAGACGCTCACGGAACTGGGTGACGTAGTCCAACACATGCCTTTTGGGAGCAGATTCACAAGTTAAGAACTGTTCGTGCAGTGACTTAAGCGGCCCACGAGGTGTGTGGCCGAAAACAAGCTGTGCAGAACTAAAACCAATTGATTCCTGCACGGCATCACGGGCAGCAAACAAAACAAAGGGAACTCCCTCATCCCACTGCTTCTCAGTCTCGACACAGTACTTCCTGAGCATCGACTTTAGTGTCTGATGCCAGCACTCTAAAGCTCCTTGCGATTGGGGTGGTATGCAGACGACACGATGTGATGCACACTCAAGCTCTTGAGTACCTGTCCGAAGAGACGAGACTTAAAATTAGAGCCCTGGTCTGTCTGAATCACCCGCGGTAATCCAAAAGTAGAAAAAAACTTAAGCAAAGCCTTCACTACGGCACTAGCGGTTATCGAACGGAGTGGAATAGCCTCTGGGTAACGAGTGGCGGCGCACATAATGGTTAACAAATACTGATTTCCACTTTTAGTTCGAGGTAGAGGGCCAACATAGTCAATAATCACTCGCTCAAATGGCTCTGCTATCACAGGAATGGGGTGTAATGGCGCAGGAGGGAAAATCTGGTTGGGTTTCCCGCCAACCTGACACACATGGCAAACACGGCAATGTTTGGCAATGTCCGACTTTAGGCCTGGCCAATAGAAATGTCGGAGGATGGCCTGATATGTTTTGGTTATGCCCAAATGTCCTGCCCACGTACTCTCGTGAGCCACTGACATCACATGCTGGCGGAATCCTACAGGAACGACTATCTGGTAAACAGAATCACAATCAGAATCACCAGTTACGAAGGAAGACCATTTACGTAACAGCATCTCACCATCCATAATATATGCCACTTTTTCATCCCTTGCTTGGTTGTTGCTCACTACCTTGGCAAAACACCCTTGCAGGGTCGGGTCTGCTTTCTGCATCTGGCTCAAGCGTGCTCGGTTGACTGAAAATGCCGTACCTCCAGCTAACGGCAGTTCCGGGCCAGTCGGGAGCGCCTGCGCAGCAGGCTCCCCCTGAACGGGCAATAAGAAACTCTCAGCCTCTTTCTCCTCTTTGTCACCGGAGAGAACTGACATGAATAAACTGTCAGACAACGAAACTTCACGATCATCTGGGCTAATCTCATGGGAGCGAGCACGAGTTACAGCGCAGGCTGGAAACACATTCGGAGGTGTCTGATCTGATGGTTGGTTCCCATCGCGCTGGGGTTGATCTAGAACTTCTAGTGTGGGAGTTACCTTACCCCCTGCGATATCGTTCCCCATCAGGAGTACGATACCGGGGATTGGCAGTTCAGTACAAACTGCTACTGGGAAGAATCCAGTAACGAGAGTGGACTGAATATGGATGCGGTGCACTGGCCGTGGTACGTAACCCATTTCAACCCCTCTAAGAACTGATTGGTAATGGCAAGCAGAGTTATCAGAAAAAGGAAGCGCGGATGTCAAAATAACAGATTGAGAGCAAGCAGTATCCCGCAAGATCCGTATGGAGTGTCTATCAGCTGCCTCACCAGACAGTGACACAAATGCATCAAATACGAATGGCTTAAAACAGTCATCAATTTTCTGATCAGATGAGTTAGTGTTCACCCCATGATCGGCTTTAATCAGTCCTACCCCTTTTGCTTGAAAGGAGCGTGAGGGCTGTTCTCTTCGTTTTAGTGTCAAGCAATTTGCAATGACATGGCCAACTTGGTGGCAGTAATAACATTCAATTTCCTCTTGCGACCCACGTGGGTTAGACGATCTAGGAGGAGGGGGATGTGAAACAGCAGAGACTGGAGAAAAAGCAAATTTATGAGTTAACACATACTCATCAGCCAGTACAGCGGCAGCAGAAAGTACTCCTGCTTTCTGCTCATTTAGGTACACAACAATATGCTCAGACAAACACCGCTTAAAGTCCTCTACCAAGATCAGCTCTCTCAACGCATTGAAATCACTAACTTTACATGTTGCACACCATTTATCAAATAGCGTTCCCTTCTCACGGGCAAACTCAACATAGGTCTGAGCAGAAGTTTTCTTGTAACCTCGGAACATCTGTCGGTATGCTTCGGGGACAAGTTCGTATGCTCGTAGGATAGCCGTCTTAACAGTTTCATAATTTAAGCTATCTTCAACAGGGAGTGCGCCCATAGCATCCTGAGCTTTACCATGCATTTTACACTGAAGCAGAAGCGTCCATATTTCAGGTGGCCATTGTAAAGCAGCAGCTATTCTCTCAAACACATTGAAATAGGAGTCAACTTCACTATCCCGAAATACAGGTACTAAAGCCACATGCTTACTAATGTCAAACACCACTTTAGGTGAACTGGTGGAGGTGGTGGAAGGTGCTGACATAGCTGAGTCTCTATGAGCACTCCGCCCTGTTTCAGAAGCCTCAAGCTCGAGCTGTCTCAGTCTCACTGCCGTCTCAGCCTGAATTTCAGCTTTTCTTATTTCCAACTTGAGCTGGAGCTGGGCTTGCATCTCCCGCTCATGAGCTTCCAGTTGCAGCCGAGCCAGACGGACTTTAAGCCGTGCCCCAGTACTGCCAGTACCGCTAGGTGGGGAAAGATCATACTTAGGCATAGTAAACGGGGTCTTCCCTCGCTCACCTGCCTGGTAGGCTTTCCCCGAGTCTGAGGGCGTCTCAGCACTTGGATCAGTCGCTGCTTCTGCTGAGGCACTGGGAAGAGACATGGACTCCAACTGCTCAGTCATAGTAATCACACCCTGTTCCACCAATCCACCAATCACTCGTTCTCTGATTTCTTTTTTTAGCATGGACCTGATAAAGGGAATGTTGAAGTGGATAGCTATCTCCACTAAATCATCCTTCCTACAATTATACACTTGTACAACAGTAGGATGTTCAACAAATGTATCGAAATTAAACTTTTCTGCCATGGTTCTCAGATGGTTTTCATTCAATATCCCGGACGAGCCCCCATTTATGTTACGACCCGGCTCGTTTTAAGAGCCGCAACACGTGATTGGGATGTTAAATGAAATGGATGGGAGACCATGGACAGATTCAGGTCAAAATCGGGGGTTTAATCAACTGAAAAAAGTGCACATGCACACAGAATTACAACAAAAGAAAACTACACAAGTTTAACAAAAGACACTGGCTGAAACCACTCGATCACAGCCAGGCAATACAATGACATCAAAACTCCAATTCCCTAAGCCACCACAAATGGTAGGCACCAACAAAGAGGCGGACTGATCACTGGTTCACAGCCACCCCGAACTGTGGACACACACGCTATTTATATGCAGCTGGCTTGATTGGAGACTCGTGATTGGTAGCTTCGATGGGATCCAGGAAGTAGGGAGGGGACCAATCATCGGAAGGGAATCACCCAGCTGGATTTGCCTACAGAATCATTGAACTTCAAATGCACATTAGACGGCAGCCGTAACACTAGGCAGGGGCAGTTCCATCAACTGCCTTGTATGCCAGTACCATCGTCTTAAATTTGATGCGAGCTACTACCGGGAGCCAGTGGAGGTCCCGGAAGAGGGGGGTCACATGGGAGAACTTCGGTAGGTTGAAAACGAGGCGCGCTGCCGCATTCTTGATGCACTGCAAAGGTTTAATCGCAGAGGCAGGAAGTCCAGCCAGGAGTGAGTTGCAGTAGTCGAGGCGGGAGATGACCAATGATTGGACTAGAAGCTGAGCTGCTTCCCTTGTGAGGAAGGGCCGGATTCTGCGGATGTTGTAAAGTGCAAATCTGCGGGATCGGGCCAGTGATGTTTGCGGTGCAGCATAACTGATTGTCCAATACCACACCGAGGTTCCTGGTAGTTGGAGAAGGAGATACAGTGATGTACATACACACCGCATACACACATCACACGCACACGTGCATGAACATACATGGAAACAAACAGACACACGCACGCACGCACATACACAAACGCACGCGCATTATCCTTGTTACAGATAAACTTAGACTTAGATAGACCATAGACTTATTTTATAATGCAATCAAATGCTCACACACTAGCTGCTTTCAGACACACGTGTAAGTCCTGATATTCTTCTGCTATTCTCCTGATGGGCCGTATGAGTGAACAACATATATTCTGACATTTTTACCATGAGATTTGTATCTCCTGAATAATACTACCCCTGAGCAGTGATGCCAGTAACACGTTACTGTACGTTCACATCAGAAGCGAATTACGGTGCAAAGACGCTTTGGTCACTCATAAAGTATCGCTGCGAATATTTCTGTTCGCTTTTGTCGCTCATGACGTACAATTCAATTTTGCAGTCGCATTTAAAGGAACCGTATGCTTTTAGTATAGACAGCCATATCAAAGAGTGAACTCCCATACACTTGGCCATATTGCAGAGACGGTTTTGCTTGTTCGATAAAGTGCTTCGACAGCAAGTAGGACAGTGATTTGCCTCCAATATATATATATATATATATATATATATATATATATATATTTTAGGAGTTAAAAAACTCCTAAAATGTAATTACAACCGAGAACAAAAAAACGTTGCGGGCTGTAGTAGGCTAGTTAAAATGTGTTTTACTGATCTGCATCTGCAAATCATGATCTGCACTCATTCGTCGCTCACTTGACATTGGCGCACATGGCTAATTTGCATACGTGCACAGGACTGGCTGGCTCCGCAAGGCAAATAATGGAACATATTTATCTATCTATCTGGCCTATCTGTCTATCTGTCTATCTATCTGTCTATCTATCTATCTATCTATCTATCTATCTATCTATCTATCTATCTATCTATCTATCTATCTATCTATCTATCTATCTATCTATCTATCTATCTATCTATCTATCTATCTATCTATCTATCTATCTATCTATCTATCTATCTTTCCCTTGGTACAGGAGTACATGCTAGTGCCCACCACAGATGATTGGAGGAGCATTGCGGAGGGCTTTCGTGAGAGGTGGGCCTTCCCTAACTGCCTTGGATCCATCGACGGGAAACATGTAGTTATCAGGGCCCGAAACAACTCAGGGTCCCTATACTACAACTATAAGGGAACCGACTCCATCGTGCTCCTGGCAGTAGTGGATTCAGAGTACTGCTTTCGTGTGGTGGAGGTGGGCAGCTATGGGAGGACCAGTGATGGTGGTGTCCTGGCCAATTCCATCTTTGGCCAGGCTCTGCGGGCCGGCACATTTGGCAAGCCAGAGGATGCTCTGCTACCAGGTGCTGATCATTTTGGACCGAAGCCGTTTGTCTTCGTGGCAGATGAGGCCTTTCCGCTGCGCCGTGACCTCATGCGACCTTTTCCGGGGACTCACCAGTATGGCAGCCACCGGGCTTTCAACTTCAGATTGTCCCATGCTGGGCTGATCGTTGAGAATACCTTTGGTATTCTCACCTCCCAGTGGCGTATGTACCGAGGAGTCATTGGGGTCAGACCTAGCAATGTGGATGCCTGTGTGAAAGCGACCTGTATCCTGCACAACTTCATCAGGAAAACCACCAGGCCATTAACACGACCACGACCATCTGCAAACTGCTGGCCTACAGTGTATTCAACGAGCAGGCAGCAACAACGCCACATGGGAGGCCCTCCATGTCAGGGAGGTGTATGTCTCCTACTTCTCCAATGATGAGGGAGTTGTTAGCATTCATTTAAAGCGTCTCTTTTAAGAGCCACCGAAATACAATAAAAAGCATGACTTCCATTTCTGCATTAAATAATACATTATGTGGTAGCTAACCTATGTTTGATCATCTCACCTGAAGTAATTCCCAGTGATGCCACAGTCAATGCAATACTCCCCCAAATGGCTAAAATAGCTAAACTAATCTAAAGGGTGAACATAGATGGCTCCTACACATTAAATTGCATACTTCATTATAAACCATGGTAGTTGCAGTCATTTAATATGTCATCAAAGCATAGGCCTACATTTTACAATAACATTGTAAATTCTAAAATAATAAACACAGCAGCTATAGTTTTTGGAAATATTTGTATTGTATTTAATTGAAGAAGTCAGCAAATGCTGATCAAAGTGTGCACATTTTGAGAGAACCTAACAACAAACAAGCAAACAAACAAACAAACAAACAAACAAACAAACAAACCTGCGTACACTTCAAAGAGTGTACACAGAAAACATCAGATGCCCGCATAAAACACACGATCATCACAATTTTGTGATGATCGTGTGTGTGTGTGTGTGTGTGTGTGTGTGTGTGTGTGTGTGTGTGTGTGTGTGTGTGTGTGTGTGTGTGTGTGTGTGTGTGTGTGTGTGTGTGTCTGTATATATAAAGGGCATGGGAGGGAGAGAGAACAGGGTGCAGCTGACAGCACCTCTTCGAGACTTCGAAGGAATCGTGAGTCAGAGTCCTCCGGAGGACGACTCTGACCCACTACTCGATTACTAACAGCCTCAATGGCTGTGATGAGCCTCTCGTCCACATCAAGGCTGCGAGTCTGGCCTCTGCCTCCTCCTGTCTTTGTCCTGCTGTCTGCTCCTTGGCCTGTGGCGTTATCTGGTCAGCGGCCTGTGCTCTCCCTGGTGCCTCCTGGTCCTCGACCGGTGCTCTCCCTGGTGCTGCCTGGTCCTCGACCGGTGCTCTCCCTGGTTCTGCCTGGTCTGTATCCTCGCTCTCACTTTCACTCACTGGCCCTGGTTCTGCCATGTTGGTCTGGCTTTGGCGGTTTTCCATAAATTGTTCTATAAAGGCCATTATGCAGGCATATTTCGATGGCTCCCTCCACCTGCCCCTGCACCACTCCTCCTCCTTTCCTTTTTCTTATTCTTTCTGTAAGTGTCCCTGAGACCCTTCCATTTTTTGTTGCACTCATTAACTATTGAACACAAAACAGAAAACATAGCTGTCATTGTCACTGTCACTGACAGCGATATATTGTTTCACTTCTTCAAATGTACTCACTTTGGATAAAAGCGTCTGTTAAATGGCCATTTGTCAGCTGTCTATCCTCAATTAAACTGCATCGAAGTCACACGTTTGTTCTGTGCATTATTCATTTGCATTATTATTGCATTATTATTTATTATGCGTACATTATTCCTTTGCACAATGTATTATTCCATGGCACAACAAACGTATTTTCGATATTTGAAAACGATATCGTCCCATTCAGAGCAAGGAAGATTAGTATGCTAGGATCTTGGTTAGCAGGCATGTATATCGCGCCTATTTTAAAATAATCTCAAAAGTTTCATTAACTAAATCACCAGACCAACCAACCACGCATGACACCTCCGCCCAGGCCAAAGCCTTTTTGTTGCGATCTCTGAATTGAAAAAGGCTCGGATCGTACATCACCGGGTGCCCAGTTACAGCCGCGATTAATTTTTCAGTCGACATTTTGTACAGTCAGTAGGAACCAAAAAAGTCATAGTAATTTGCATAAAGTTCAGCCGTCTTCAACTGTTTTTGGTTGCTCTGGTCGCTCACCTTTGGCCGCTGGTAGCGTTTGACGCTTGTGACGCTTTGGTCGATGTTGCCCATAGAAAGTGAATGACTTCCGGTGATTTGGCAG
The DNA here is from genome assembly GCA_900291075.1 of Melanogrammus aeglefinus. Classification (NCBI taxonomy): domain Eukaryota; kingdom Metazoa; phylum Chordata; class Actinopteri; order Gadiformes; family Gadidae; genus Melanogrammus; species Melanogrammus aeglefinus. The sequence goes on along the minus strand of OLKM01003814.1, from coordinate 3,529 downwards.
CTCAATTTGCTTCTGATGTGAACGCACATTTACTTAGTAACACGTTACTGGCCTCGGACCACTTTTTTCAGAAACGAGTAATATATTTTGTTACTATTTCCAAACCAGTAATCAGATTAAAGTTACTCATCAAAGTCACTGCGTTACTATTTTTTAATTTTTTTTACCTGATCACCGATTGGCGTTGAGAGCGATGGTGTCTGTCTGTCTGTCTGTCTGTTTGTGTGAGAGTAACTAATAAAGTCATTTGTAATCTAATTGAGTTACTTTTTAAAGTAAGTAATCAGTGAATTACTATTTTAAGGAGTAACTAGTAATCAGATTACTTTTTCAAGGTAACTGTGGCAACACTGCCTCTGAGGTGGTATTTTCTCTGTAGGAAATGTAAATGACCTTAAATGTGAATGAGGAGTAGAAAGTGTATTTCTCACACCACTTCAGTGGGCGTGTTGATGATGATTCTGCATGTTATTGAGTGGCCCCCTAAATGATAATCAGCCTGTTGCCTTTTGTTCGCTGAATAGTTAAAAAATATTTTAATGTTGGCACGTTCATTTGTGGTGAACGAATGTTAATACGTTGTAAAATTATAGGAAAAATGTTATTATATTATGCACTCATAAATTTGTTACATTATCGACTGGGGTTTCCACATTATTGCTATGGGGTTAATTACCGAAAACTCCAGTATACTGTATATAACTATCCTGTCATCTGTGTTTCCTAACAGGACCCGAGGCGAAGTGCTGCGTCAAAAGTGATGCTTTACTTGTTCAACACCTCAACACTGGTCAACGAGAGCTTCTCGGATATTAGTATATTTGTGTGTGTGTGTGTGTGTGTGTGTGTGTGTGTGTGTGTGTGTGTGTGTGTGTGTGTGTGTGTGTGTGTGTGTGTGTGTGTGTGTGTGTGTGTGTGTGTGTGTGTGTGTGTGGTGATTTGGTTTTGGTTGGTGTCTTGAACCAAATCGCTGACGGAACCCGGACGCAATCGCATCCAATGTCCTCATTAGGACGGCATCGGTCCGGACCCTCATTAGTACGACGAAAGTCTTGATGGGGGGGGGGTGTCACGCCTCCTCACCCTCCCGGGGTGACAGCAGCGGGGTCGACGTTGACCCTGGACGGGGCCGGTAATGATGCCCAGACCTGTCACTCCCGTCACAGGGCCGACGCAACCTTTATCGGGGTTCACCCGACCCACCGCCAAGCGAAAGAAAAGGAGAGATATTAGTCCAGATATCCACTGCCAAATGAGGCGGCCGTGTTGTTCCAAGTGAATCCTGTGGGTTTTTTGTTTTGGTGGAGGATGTTCTCCCCCTCAGCGCGCGTTGATGGCCTAATGGCAAAGAGAGAGGGGTAATTATTGTCCTTGGCAATGAAACCGTCTTTGGTTTAATTAATATATGTCTAGAAAGCCCTTCACCAGACAGCTCATCAAAGGCCGGGAAATAAATAGAAAATATGGAAAGAAAACAAACCTTTTCAAGGAGAATTGGTAGAAAGCACTTTGACGAACCGGACCTGACCTCCAGCTACTCAGATGAAAGCCCAGACACTTTCTGCACACTGTCTGTAACGCTAGCGTTGAATTGTTCTTACTTCAAAGCAGACAAACGAGTGATAAGTGGTAAGGGGTGTTTGAGTCCTAGCCAAAAGGTACTGGGTTTGATCCCCACTGTGTGCAGTCTAGCTGTATGCCTCCCTGAACAAGATAGGGATTCATCATGGTTTCTCAATGGGGGCGGTACCACCCCCTTGGGGGCGTTCGCACAATCTAGGGGGGCGAGTGGAACGTGATTTTTTTTTCATTTTTTGGGGGGGATTTTAAACTTTCATGGTTCAAATTTTTGGGTGAAAAATAAGCTACCTGAAATAAATAGACTATTTTCATTTATTGGTTTCTAACCCCTTTACCGTCTCAGCTACTTTTTACTGTCTATGTGCAGTGTAACAGTGGTCATACAGGCAGCGCGGTTCATTCCTGCACAGGCCCCGACTCCCGTTACATCAGCTATCGTCATGATCTCTATAGTAGGCCTAATGCTGATAAACATAACCCAAGTTCGCTGGTTAACAGTTCAATAAACAACACAACACAATCAAACATGGCCAATAGCAAGAAAATAATAACACATTTTTTTTCAGCCCATTTTCCTCCTTCCTCTTGCTGTTATTCAGTTACAGCTGCTCTGAGCGAGCGTAGTCTCCTCGAAAAGACTGTTACATTTGAAATGCAAAATATATAGGCCTAATTAGGCCTCTGGGCGCGATGTGTATTCGTAGTGCCCGCGTTGCCCGTGGTTCCCGGGCTGCGATGCCCACGTTGCCCGGGCCGCTGTCACAGTCTCTCTCGCTCCTCACTCTCTCCCTCTCCCCCTCCCCCTCTCCCTCTCCCTCTCCCCCTCTCTCTCCTCCTGCCCCTCTCCCTCTCCCTCTCCCTCTCTCTCTCTCTCTGGAAGTTTAATTGGATTTATTACAGTGATGGACAGTGCATGTCATGAATATTCATTAATATTTATATCCTTTTCACCAAAACCGACTCAGAGGGCATTCATTGCTATTAGTGACCACCGCAAAATCAATAAAAAACGATGCAATGACACCTTTTAGCAATATAACACAAGTGTGAGTGGGGTTGTTAGTTTGTTTAATTTTTCTTATTGGGGGGGTGGGCGGTGGGCGCCAGAGGATCAGGGTAAGGTCAGTGGGGCGTTTGCTCAAAAAAGGTTGAGAACCACTGGGTTACATGCTGCCATTCAGACATGCACCCATTCCGACACTTTTTAGTACCGCCATTCCAAAAATCACTAGCCGCGTTTACATGGACACTTCTGATCCAATTAAATTTCTAATCGGAGTAGATCTATTCCTATCATGCGAACCGAATGTACTGTATGTATGACATTTTCAAAAGTGGCAAGCGTATGTTCCTATGTCTCTCGTGCAGACCTGACACATCTGGACCGGCGGCGACATTCTTATGTAGGCCTATTTGATTTTAATGAAAGCCCAGCCGGAGAGGGCTTTTCTCTGCTTGCTCCTTCAATTAAGAAGAAGGAGGACATTACTGTGAGTCAGTTCCTCGTCTGGTATTTATATCTTCCCCATCCTCCGCCGCAAACAATAGGTAGGCTATTTGGATGAGAGTGCGCAGCCAAGGCTGTTGGGAGAGAGAGTGCTGTTAAGGGATAATGTATTGAACGGCGGTCATTATCGGGATGACGGTGGTTCATCCCGATAATGGGGTTGATAAATTGCCGGATTTGCGGCGTGATAAGAAAGACGAATCAGGCCAAAAATCCACTTCTCTTACAGTAGTCAAGTTTGGTGTGCATAAAAGTACGACTGAAACATCTTTCTAAGTTAAAAAGTAGCCGCATCCACCCTAAACCAATCGGAACAAGTGTATACAAACATGTAGATTATAGCGGACTACACCACCTCGTCTATTCCACATGGAATTCGCAGAGAATTGTATTCCGATTAAGGCGTAGGCCTGATCATTTTTTTATTCTGATTGAGCTGAT